>CM076575.1:485857281-485942983 GCA_034641835.2 Pinus albicaulis
TCAAAGCAATCATCAACCCCCTGTTTGTGCAATGTAATGGGGTTGCATGGAGAGATTAGTTATCCAATTATCATTTGTTTCTCTCTCCATTTATGATAAGTATGGGGCTGTTTATATCCTTGGGCTGAAACAACATGGCCTCCAATAATGGCCCAAGCTACCCCATCAAACAATTCAGCCATGAAGTGCCTCCTCTAAGCATTCAAGTTATTCAAATGGCTCACTCCATATGAAGAAAAGAGATGTGATGTGGCAATCATGGTTTTCCCATTGCTACTCCTGAAACATAAAACATGAATAGTAGGGAGAATCATACTCCCATTGGGCATCTCTATCTCATATCCCACTCTCTAAACAAATCTCCCCATGAACATAGAAATATCAGCAATACATGGAAGCAAAAACCAATGAAAACAAGTTGTCACATGACAACCGGAAAGTGGATCATAGTTCCACACATGGAACCAACACAGTGCATCCCTTGCATGCATAAAAAAAAGTAATAACAAGTGCTCTCCCTGCCACTTGTTTGCTTCCACAATCATTCTATAAGATAGAAACATGAAAGTACAATGTGGTGTCAATGGTGCACACCAAGAATCATGTGGATTCCCCCACAAACCACCAATAAGATAGCCAATCTCAATGTTGCAATTAGCCTCAAGTACATCATAATATAAAGTATAATAAGGGATGATACTCCTTAATACAACATGCTGCTCATATAAAGTAAAGAAAGGCAAATCATAACACAAATGTATACCTCCTCTACCATGTACTTCGGTCCTTGAGCTGAGATGGCTCAACTCAAAATGCTCCCTTACTCCCAATGAGTAGGAAAGCGGCTGTGACATCCTCTATATCACCATCCAGGCTATGCATCTCTCCATATGATGAAATATATCATGCTGGATGCCCCCCCAAATAAACTCCCCTGCCAAGGAAAGATATGCATCAAAATGCATGGAAAAGAAGTCCTCATGTGCTGCATGTAGAAGCTTCTCCTTGAGCTTAGAAGCTATAGTCAAGAAGACTCTTCCATAAGAATAGATGACCATATCATCCACCATATATCTGTCATCTCCCTCAGGGTCATCAAGAATCATGCAAGCACCAAGATCCTTGGAGTACTCTACCAAGAGTTGAGACCTCCAATATGGATTAATCCTCCTATGAGACAGTGCTGGTGATTTGGGATATGAAGCTCCTCTCATGCTGCTACCTGTTACCTTGACATCCCTCATGCCAAATTCATCCTCCCAAATCTTCACCCATTTGGAATCCAAGAGTGGTGAACCAAGAGGCAAGATTTCTTTGATCATCTCTGGATATGGTGGCCTCCCAGGAAGAATGCCTCCTTGTAGTGAGACATCAATGTCAAGAGTAGACTATACATATAGGTAAGAAATCTTGTGCTTGCCCTCACAACGTAGATCAGTCTGCCTCCCTTTTGCATTAGATCTCTGAAATAGAGAAAGGTGTGTGTTCCTCATCAAGTGATGCTTCCCTTCCTTCCTACCTTCTCCTTCCATTTGCAATGCTTCACAATCATGCTGCTCATTGATTGTGCTTTGACCTTCATGTATGAGATCTTGGGGAAATTCTTGCAAGGATACAAGAATTCCTCCTGTTGGAGCATGTGCTCCTCCTTCCTTTGCATGAGGTACTAGATGTGCTCTAGATGTGACAACGTTGTTTCCCTCATGTTCATCAATGTGTATGAGAAACCCTCCAAGATCCTCTTGTGAGAAAGAGATCTCCATGCCCTCTTGTTTAGGAATATGAGATACAGGTCTTGCCTCTAACAAGGTATGATGCAAGATGTCAGCTTCTCCCATGGTTTTCTGAAGTGGAGTTAAGTTTATAGTTCCCTCCATCACATGCAAGGTTTTTGTTTTCTTAGGTTTTTCTTGCTCCAATACATGTGTCTTGGGAAGTTTCTCATCAAACCTTGCCACCAATGTTTTAATGAATCTTGCATAAGAGGAAGTATTTGAATTTTTCAAAGAAAAAGATTCAAAAATCCACCATGCATAGGCCTTACCTCCGAAATGCAGTGCTGCAATTCTGATGGATTCATCTTCAGAAATATGGTGTTGCTGCAAATAGGAATCTAGCTCCTTCACCCAAGCTCTAGCTGAACATGTAGGTGAACCATCAAAAGTAGATAGAATAAATCTATCCATATTATGATGCTTGCTTCTCTTCACCTAGATCTTGCAAAACTCTTGGAAAGTGGTATGATCTCTAAACCTCTCAGTTTGAGATTCATACTCCCACAACAAATCACTAAGAGTTTTCCTCTTAGGCATTCTCCCTCCTTTCATCCATCTTATGATAGATCTCGGCATTTGACTGCGTTGTGCATCGTGGTGTGTAGCTGCATGCTCACAATTACCATGTGAAAATCTAGATCTAGCTCTAGATCCAAACTCTTCTAGAGATTCCAACTCCCTTCTCATCTTCTTCAGATCTTATTTGATGCTCTATATAGGAAGAAGCTTTGAGAGCCTCTCCTCTTTCCTTCTTCCTCCACATGATGGAGTATCCTTTCTGTCCATCTCTCCTTATTCTTATAGTATAATGGCCTGAGATCCATAGGTTGAGCCAATATTGAAGCTTTGATACCACTGTAATATCCCAAAATAGGGAAAATAAGCAGTAATGGGAATATCTTATAATATTCCAAAAATGGACTGCTCAACAATGCATTAAAAAAAAAATGAATTTCCAGAAATGTATGCCATAAGAATGTAAAACATCACTTGGATGCATTATATATGTCCCTCTATCATCTAAATCCAAGAGGAGATCAGAAACAAAAGAAACTAGGTGAGGTAAACAGACCTCCCACACCTAGTGTAGCTAGAAATCACTAAAACCCCAATACACTGCTACACATAAATATTCATGAAAGAAACTGCGCAGTATTATGAGGGTTTCAACTCAGAAACTAGGAGAACAAGTAGATCTACTCATATATTAATCAATAATGCTTAAGATTTGAGATCTAGTCTCCTTATACAAAATACAAGAGAACCCGACAAGGGTTTCTTGTCATACACTCAAAATAGAATGGTGATCTTCAGAAATAAACTGAATAATCATTGAAACATGAGATACAAGAGTGTATAAGGCTTAAGAATAATATATCTGATATATATATCCTCAAAGTTCTCCTCCCATGAAAGGATGAACCCCTCAATCACAAGGAAACACTGCAAAGAAACCCCAAGACCTCCTGCTAAAGCTACCTCCAAAAATAACGCATTCCCTAGCTGGAAAAGTGTTGGGAATGATGGGAAATGTATGGCCCGATTCCACAGATCTGAAATGTTCTCAAGTTATCTCCAAACTGATCTCCCAGGAGAAGGAAACCTTCCTCCTGTGAGAAACTAGCTCAGAAAGTGGGATTCCAATCCCTTGCAACGCAACACAATAACCTGCAGAAATTGCGCTGATGAAGTAAGATGAAGCTTGGCCTAAAAAAATGATGTGGAAATGAATAAAATACGCTTCCAAGAGGCTCTTCAAGAAAAGAGGTGGGATTCCCGCTTGAGAACACCCGGTGCTAAACAACACAGCTACCTTGCTAAACATCAAGAGGAAGCAATAGTCTAAGCAGGCCAATCTCAAAATAATCTAAAACATAACCTAAAAATGATGTCATCCTCTTCCTTAAATATAATGTGAGCTTGCTTGCCCTTGGCCCCACTCAATTAGGTCATTTCCCTCATGATATCCATCTCCCTCCAAAATTGCATTATTCCTTCATTAATCTCCACTCCTCCCCAACTGCGTTGTTGACTTGGTCAAAGTTGACTAAAACAACATGATATAATCCCTGTTCATACTTGGGGGTGTTTTATTAAGCTACATAAAGGGTCTCCTTTCACACATAGAGTGTTTTTATTTATGCTTAGGAGACTCATGGGCCTTCCCATCCATTTATTCACCTACCTAGTGATAAAATCAACTATAATATTTCATTTAGTTTAAGGCTAAATTTTTGGAATATTACACACTGGTACTTGCCCTTGATGTATTGGTGTCTGGTGGGGTGTCGTAGTTGCGATTCCATGTTTGAAAAAAAATATCTTCCTCAGTCATGTAGATTTCATGGCTTCTTTTCCCGGAATCGTCTGGTTTTTGTTAGTGAGTGCTTACCATCCCTTGGTTGGGAAAAGTTCTTGCATCACGGTGGGTTGCTGGGAAGATCCTCCTTGTCCTCGGTTACAGTGTAGCTTTTTTAGCTCAGGGAGATCGGGACAGTGGTGAGTATAGTGCCCGTACTCTCCACATATCGAACATGAATAGTTTGTTCAAAGAGGTGGCCTTTTTCTCTGCCATCGGGCATTGCTTGGCTCCTGGTTATGATTATGGTTGGAGTTACCTCTAGCCTGGGATCGCGGTGGGAATTGTTGGTTGCTGCCCTCTTGTCTAGGTTTCCGTTTTGGATTGTTTTTGGATTTTTTTCTTACCATGTTAGGAGGGTAGTTCTCCTAGTTATACTGGTGTGGTTGGTTTTGGGACGGCTGCACAAAGTTCACTTGTGCATTGGTTTGCATAGGTGGGTCGTTTGCTGGGGACTGAGCATGATGTTGTCCCAGGTTTGTACGTGGCCGTTGGAGGGGAGCTCTTCCATTAGTGTTTCTTTCTACGTACTGGGTCCCCTCAGCCGAAGGATAAGGTCCTCCCTGGTGATATGCTTGCACCCTATTAGTGAAATTTTGCTGTGGCATATAATGAATTTGAAATCCAGGTTGAGACATGTTATGGATAGAACTAAATGTGTAATCGAGGTTTTGACTGCTGCTACCTAGGTAAGCTTGGGTCATTGACCCAATTAGCTCGTCTGCAGAGTTCAACGTGCCTGGAAATTCTTGATAAGTTTGCAGGCACGGGGCATTGGCAAGATGTTGTAAATGTATCCTGGCTGCGTATAAATCAGTTCAAGATTTTGGGCTTTACTGATTGCATCCTCTTCGGATGTGGGGTTTTGCTGTGCCACATCTTTTGAAATCTCCGCCGTCAGAGTTTGCAAGAATAAATATAAGAGGACCCGATTGTCGAGTTTAGCTTTACATAAACTACGATTCTGCCTCCATTCATGTAGATGGTCCGAGATATGGATAGCGGGGGTGTGTCTAAAATGAGTCAGTAATTCCATTCCTGAATCATGGTGAATGGATAGATAAAAATATGTTAGGAACGTGGTGGAAAGGGCACAAAAGGTTCCATCTGAAGCAAGAGGTTGCTCCACATACCACTTCGTGGCTACTCCTGTAAGAGTGCGTTGAAATAGCCTCAATATAATAGTGTTGTCGATGATACTTTTCGATGAGCACCACAGATGAAAGGTCATTACATGATTACCTAGGTCCTTTGCTTGCTTGCCTTCGAATTTTGGTATATCTGAAGGGAGCTTCATGGGCATGGGAGGCCATGTAGGATCGTGTGCGATGGGGTCATTCATTAGCTTGGTTAAATCAGGTAGATTCAACGAAGCTAATAAAGGTGACTGGGAGGTTGATGCCATTGCAATGTGTGAAGACACGGCGTTCTAGTTAGAACGAGGGTTAGTCTGCGACGTACCCTACTGTGTATTCAGCTGGCTTCCCGAATAGGACGCACTCCTCTACCCCCTAGTGGTTGAGGGAGGACTGGTGTGTGGTGTGGTGTTGGGAGACTGACTAGGGTTCCCAAATATGGCTTCTCCAATGAAGGATGAGCCAATGATGGTGGTAGTGTTTCATCTTTGATGCCTAAATGGCGAAATACCTGAAACCCCTCCTGGTAATGGGGGGAGGTCCAAAAGATGCCTGGATCGACGAGGTTCTGTTGGGACCGTTCGGGTGTCGACTAGGTTAGGTTTTGGAAAACTTTGAGAGGATAGAGACTATGATCAAAGAAAAATTATGGCCACATACATAAAACAAAGTGAAAATAAAATAAATTTTCCCTTTAAATTAATTTATGTGATCAATCAAGAAAAAAAAGTGGTTTTTTTGTTTGTTTGCGTATGATACTCAAAATCCTAGAAGACCTATTGCATCCTCACACACTCAAAAGTAAATGGGCCTTGAGAATATTTCTTGCGAGTGCTGGCACAACGTCTCGTAAGAGCTGGTGATGCCCCCAGTCAGCCGAAGAGAATCCACCAAGGTAAAGGTAGAGGGTCTGGCGCTTGCCTGCACCGTCATCTATAGGGTAAAGGATGCCCTAATTTTTGGCCACTAAGACCCACTTTCCCACATGAGCATTCGAGTCTTGGGCTTCTTGGTAGTCAACTAACAGTACCGGGTATCAGCCAGGTCAGGTAGCCCCAATTGATACCGCACGCACTGTGCCTAAGCCTAACCCCCTCTGAATCGGGTCTCTGTCGTGCTCGGGTTTTCTTTGCCATGGTCTGATAGGTGGATTTGAAGCTCCCTAAATACACAACTTCTATGTTTCAATATGAAGTATGATCAAGGCGATTTATTGGATGCCTACCCCCTTGACCCTAACTTAAGCTATAAATTCTTTTTGGCCCCTGTGGGGAGAATTTAGTGAGTTTGGTTAAGTTATTTTTAGGTGTCTTTCTTTTCTTAGTGGGTGAGTGTGTGTGAGCATAAGGTGAACAAGCACATAGTTTGAGCGTGTGGATATCGTTGATACTTTACAAAAAACGCCTATTTAAACTATGTTATATTTTTCCTGGCTCAAATGGAAAACATGTGTGGATAATGGGCAGCTTTCAAATTTTCCTAGTTAATCTATGTGACTAACTATAGGGAGATGGCGAAGTGTGAATATGGAGCATTCATATGCTTACGTAGGATCACTGGAGGGTGCAAAGGTAGCAGAGATTACTTTCTCTTCTATAAACAATTCAATCCTAGTCCCGCAATTCCTAATGCAAAAATTGAACTAAACTAAAAAATTCTGAGAGTTCAAGCTTCTGTGATCCATAAAATTTTAATCATAAATCTTCCGGGAAATCACATAAGGAATTTTTGGAACCACTTAATAAACTAGAAAAAAGAAAACTAGCTATGCATGTGTGGTCTTGGGCCACTTACTTGGACTAGCTATCTAGGTGTGAATACCAAAATTTGCAAAACATAAATTGTTCGGAATGCAAGTTAATTTCCCCCCATACTTAAACTATGTGAAGATTTTGAAAAATCCAACTTGAAGAAAAAATGACTCTAAGATTACAAAAAGCAGCTAAAAGTGAGTTCTAACAAGCTGTGGAGTATCATAACAAGTGTTGGTAGATACATTAGGGGCTGACAAGCACCTTACAAGCAGAAAAAGACAGAATCTTGGGAGAAATTTCTCATTCTGTGAATTGCGTGCAAAAGGCCGTGACAGGTGTGCTTCCTGTGCACGGGTCAGCAATGAACGTGCGCCCTGCGCGTCTGTGAGCAACAAATGCGCGCAAATTCCTGTAAGTAAAAAAAATTAGGAGTTGCTCTTTTTTAGTCTGTCACTCAAAGTGAATCTAGGGACTGCAGGATAGATCAGAGGACTATCAGCTCCACTCTCCAGTGTAGACAAAGGTCTCCTGCAAAAGAAGGCACAACCACATAAACTTGGTAAAACGATAGTGGAGTCGCCAATCCTGTTGTGGTGGATTTGGTGCACCGAAATCACACCAGTTTAAGGGGTGTGGTTTACCCATTTAAACTATAGGTAACATGCAGAAAGTGGTGGAGTTCAAAAGCATACAATTTAGAGGAAAAATCATGCAAATTTATACTCAAATTAAACTAAAACTAAAACACAAATATACAGAATCTATTGAAGAGAGTCAAACGATAATAATGAAAACAGTGGCTCTAGGCCCCTTCTTATTAAGTGTTTGATACGAAGAAGAAATTTTACCCACTTGCCAGAGAGCCCCTAGACAATGGTTCTAGGTCCTGATGCAAGGATGTTGTTTTCCAAGCTCGCCTCGGTGCAATATCCCTCTCTCTCTGCTATGATGGACTAATTTTTTTGGATGGCCAACAATCGAGTCCCCTCTATCTCCAGCTCTGGGTCACACACTACTGGTATTTCTTGGGAAATTTTGGCCAACATAACAATGTGATCACCCATTCTTTATCTCATGGTGGATTTATATAGGGGATTTCAAATCCTCCTTCCCTCCCTTGGTACATGGTGGATGGTGACCCAAGGGAGAGGTATGATTCCATTGTGTGCTCACATAGTGTCTAAGGAGGCACTGGTGGCTGTCCTTAGGTGGCTTCATGTAACGAGTAACTTGTCCTTTAATTTTATGTGGTCCCAGATAGTGAGATTTTGCCACCCTCAGGAATGCGCACTTATCAGGTAAAAATGCGCAAGAAGGTGCTCTTCTCGAAGGGTAATGTGTGCAAATATAATTTTATGACTAGTTCAAATTTGATTTCCTTTAAACCCTTGATATTTTAAATACTTTCTAGATTCCATAATGTCTTCCTGCCCTGTAAATCCTTTGGCTTGACATTAATTAATGTCACCTTCTGCTGTACGATTTTCCAGTTTTAACACCCATCATTATTTTTCAGTCATCCCTCGCCATCATGCCTATGTTAAACCCATCACATCCAAAATCATGATCCCCTAAATTTGTAACCCCCTCGTTCGGTTGAGGCTTCCTTTTTGTCGACTTCAACACCTATTTTCCAAAAAGGAAGCAGTACCTTAGATCACCCCTCTCCATAAAAGGGGCATCCTCAGGTGGCATTGTGGGAGACATCATTTCCCACAGATGTCATCGATCCTCTTGAAATTCGACTACAACAGAAGCTTTCATGTCAAGATGGTATCGTACCTGACAACCATTGCACTTTGATCAAATTCGTCGAAGATCCGTGCCTTTATAAGCATCTTTGTCAGCAATGCTTACACGAGAGGTCCCAGCCAGTGCCTATGAGTACAATGCACATTTACATGCCATACCAATTCTATGCATATGTGTACCACCTTCCACCTATTGCAAAAGAATAAATGCCCCCGACGGGATTAGCAGTTGTCATTGTCAAACAAAATCTCACTACCATATTAGTGACAAAGACAGAATCTATATTTGTCAAAAATATTTGTTTAACTAGCCACATAATTACGAGCATGGGACATGCCCTCTGTTAGCCCCCCTATGAAATTTTTGACAAGCAAATAGGGGGCTAAATTGTTTTTGAGCCTTCAAGGAATGCATTTCCTCTGAAAACACAGTCTCCTTAAAGCCTCCATGTGCCTTTTATTCCTTTGATAGTATCCCCTCTGCTGATTTCCCTTATAAAGCCTCTCCGTTATGTGAAGAAATGCCCAAAGGCTTCCTTTTCCCTCTTATTTCCCCT
Source organism: Pinus albicaulis (assembly GCA_034641835.2). Lineage (NCBI taxonomy): Eukaryota > Viridiplantae > Streptophyta > Pinopsida > Pinales > Pinaceae > Pinus > Pinus albicaulis. Next base: position 485,866,614 of record CM076575.1, read on the forward strand.
CATTTAGCCTCTTTTCATCCCCTTGTCTTCCCCTTTTATTTCCCTTCTTACCCTTCAGTTTCCCCCAAAATCCCCTTTAATTTCCTCCCCTAACCTTTGTTGGCCTCTTCTCCCCTTTATTCCTCTATCGTTCCCCTTCAAACCCCTTAAAATCCATTAAGATGGGCTAAAAACCCACTTTCCCACCTTATTCTAAGGCCTGGCCCCTTTCCCACAAATCCCTTAACCACTTCCCCACGTGACCCTTCCCCAAGACCAAACGCTTAAGCCTTGGGGGCCAATCGCAATCGGAAGCCGAGTGGGTGTGTATTTCCTTTGTTTACAGTGTTAAGTCCTCGATCTGTTCCGCACCGTTGATCTGCTTCGATCGAACGACTGAGCGTTAATCGCAAACCCCCCGTCAATCGCAATCGGAACATTCAAGTGACACCCCCGATTGATCGCAAGTCTTTCCGCCGATCCCTCGATTGCATCCCCACCGTCCGTTCCCTTCCAGATCCGACAGATGGCGGTTAATCGCAACAGCGCTCCGATCGCGATCGCAAGTCCTTCTGTCTCCCTCCTGATTCAATCCTAGACGTTGATCTGTCCCGCCGATCTAACGGCCAGCGCTTAATCGCAAACCCATTCCCAATCGCAATCGCAAAGCCCAATGGTGCTGCCCCGATTGAGATCCCCTGATTACATCCTAGCCGTCCATCTGTTGCGTGATCCAACGGCTATCACACAATTGCATCGTCATCTCGCCACCCCTCTTCTCTCCCTCCGATTGAATCTGAACCGTTGATCTGATCCCCGATCGGACGATCAGTGCTCAATCGCATCCCGACCTCCGATCGCAATCGCATGCTCTTCCCTCCATCCTCCGATTTAATCTCGACCGTTCATCCTCCCGCAGATCAATGGTCCTGCGCCAATCGCACCCTCCACCCGATCGCCGATCGCAAGTCCTTCTGTTTCTCTTCCGATTTCATCTCCGCCGTCCGTTCCTCCTCCAGATCGATGGCCAGCGCTCAATCGCTTCATTCCTTCCGATCATTGATCGCAAGCCTTTCCTCTGTCTCCCGATTCAATCCCGTTCGTCCGTTTGTTACGTGATCCGACGATCATCGCTCAATCGCGCCTTCGACCCCAATCGCAATCGGAACATTCGTGTTGTGCATTGCGATTGCTCCTCGCTCCGACCTCCGACTGCGATTGTGCGATTAGATCTCCGCCGTTCGTTTCCTCCAAGATCTAACGGCTCAAATCTGATCGCCCTTCGCCTCCGCTGGGTCCCACTCTTACATTCATCTCCGCCGTGTTTCATGAGTTTTGCGTATTGTTTGTCCGTTGCATATGTTGTTACTCCGCTCAACCTCCGCCATTGATCTTTGTTCCCAGACCAAGATCTAACGGTCTACGCTGCATACCATCACTAAACTCCATTGTTCATAAGTTTTCACCCCTCTGTTTGCATCTCCGCTGTTTTCACCATTCCGCCGCCATTCCGCCTCCATTCCTCTGCCTCTGCAGCGTTTCTCTGCCACCACCGCCCGGTTTTACAGTCTCTTTCCACTGTGCGAAATAGTACAGAGATGGCCAGTTCAACATTGCCAGCGACCAGCAGAAGGAATTCAAAGGGGGTTGGTGCCTGTTATTAATGAAATTAAATGTTTTGCCCCATATTCAAAGGACCAGGGTGCAGTTGAAGACTAATGCACACACAACAAGTCTTATTTGTGTGTATTCCAACAGAGCGTTTTCTCCAGGACAGACATCTACCTACAGCGCCCCCATATCTCCTCGAGCCCTGAAACGATTGAATATACTGACAGAGCTTTTACAGACTGTCTGTGCAGCAGTAATGGAGGTATGGAGAAGTCGCGGACTTCCATTCATGTCATTTATTTCAGAGTGGCAGCACAGAGCTCCAAGCTCCAGAAAGGACTCCAAAGAAATATCCGAGGTCAATTTCCGGCCTGACAGAGATCTCCGAACTAGATTACAGAGTACATACAGAGCCGCAGAGCCATTAAGCAGTATGGGCGTGGACACTTCCGCCGATTCTGTCTTAATGAGATTGATTAATTGTCTATCTACCTCTATTTTCTCTCTTCTCCTATAAGAATTCCCAAAAACGAATTGTAAAGGTTGTTGTTGTTGCCTTGCTGGGCATCTGCTGTTAGAGGGATTCAGTTTGAATGTTAGAACAGCCTTGGGAGAGAGTAGCAGAGTAGTTGTATGTAATAGGCTGGGAGGAGAAGTCTGGACTGTAACAACGATTGAGCCTTATTGTACATGACTGGTTTTGCATCAATTAATCAAAGCACATTTCACAGGATCCTGGTCTATTACTATTGGTGATGTTCTTCTTTACTCTGTTTATTACATTTCCATATTGTTTCATGTTCTTCTGGTAGAGACTGGGAATAACGTGAGAGATCCACCTTTGTTAGTGCCCTATGCCGTCTCGCTTCCCTACCTTATGTTTTCCATTGGATAAGTTTATATCCATGAGTTGCTTTAAAGTTGATTTGAACCCAATATGATGTTATTTGTTCACTACTGGCAAGGAATTTACTGTGCTATTCTTAATGCTCCTCATAGTTTGGCTTAAGTTTGTGGCTAATTCTATGTTGCAGTCTAAGTCCACTAGGATCCCACCACCCGCCTTACCTTCAATATCCCTTCGTTTATCTTTCTCCGTTTGCTTTTCCCCTGAGTTTGTAAATACATCAGAGCAAATGGTCTCCAACTGACTGCAGCCGCCCCTTGTTCCCTTGAGAGTCACTATATGTCCAAGGTGTCCGGAGCAATGACCTCCATTCGATATAGACATAAAGTTGGTTGTTCTCCTTCTTTCACTTTCCTTCCTTAATGTTCCACCCCACTCTCTAATCTAAAGATCCTTTAGTATTAGATGACTTTCCCTTTGGAAGCCTTGGCTAGTGGATGCAAGTAATTTCCCTCTCATGACTCCATAGCCCAATGGATGGCACACTCTTGGCCCATCCTCTTTGCTGAAACAGCCTGCTATTTTGTTCCTTTCTTTCCATTGCTTTCCCAGTCCATGATCTCCTAACCAACCCAGCAACCCTTCAACCAAATCATTTAAAACCCCCCTCTATGCTTCATAACTAGCCTAACATCTCATTCTGAGCTTCAAAGAGACATCATTCTTTGATCTATTTGGAGAGATCCCTCTCCGGGTCCAGGAGGGCTAGATCCTAGGGCCCCAAAGTGGTTTGATGTTGTCTCATCTTTTGGTATTGCCAAATCTACCAAAACATGGGAACCCCAACATAATGGCGACTCCGCTGGGGACGAATCTGAGAGTCAAGAACCGCTGATAGTTGGTCTATTTCCCATTGTCGTCACCAACATAATGGCGAATCCACTGGGGAACAGACCACTTTGCCTTTAGATTGGCTTCTCATTGCTGATGGTGGACAGTAGCCTGCCCCAAATTCATCCACCTGGCCACTCCACACTCCATAATCCTAGAAGACTCCACTGGAGGAAGAACCTGAAAGATGGCCAGACCTCATGGAAGGGTAGAACATACTGGTTGGATTTGGTTTAAAGAATTCATTGTTTTTGTCTACCACTATGTTCTGTCCTACTTTAAGCCTAATCAAGTGTACAAAGATGAAACCCATGATGAGTATGGGAAAGATCTCAAGCCTCAGTCTTTAGACCGTGAGCAGACCTATACTCCTGTGAAAAACCTGGTGGAACAAGAAGCTCATGTTGTATCTCCCACTCTTCAAGAAGCTTCAAGCAACCATGAGCCTATTGTTACATCACCCACACCTACAAAGGCCATAGAAAGATATAAGCCTCTGGTTTTACCTCTCTTCTTCCAGCCCCTGCCAACAGAATTAATAAACCAGCTGCCTCATTTTGATGGGGAAAATAAAGGGTCCTCTGTTGAAGAACATGTTCAAAATATGGAGGATTTACTTGAACTGTATGAAATAGAAGAAGATGATGTGTGCATTAAGGTGTTTGCTTTGTCATTACAAGGAAAGGTTAAGAGTTGGCTCAAAGGCCTTCCAGAAGCAAGCATTTTCAGCTTTCATCAGTTTTCTCAAGTTTTCCTAGATAGATGGGCAGCCCCAAAGAATGCTCTCCTCATCCTGAAAGAATATCAGAATTTGAAAAGGCAGCCAGGGGAGATAGTGCAAAATTTTTCAGCCAGGTTCAATAAGGTATATGATGCAATTCCTTCTGATATAAAACCACCTTTGGGATGGGCTCTGTTGCACTATCCAAGTTCTTTTGACCCAGAGGTGGAATTCCATATAAGGAAAAAAGAGCCTTCGAGCCTGGAGGAAATGCCGAATATAGCGATCACTGTCGAGTACAACGTAAAGTGCAGGGAGGAAAGATTAAGAGTAGCGAGGAAGGACCGAGCAGAGCAAACAACGCAGATCTCTTTAGAGAACAAGCTGGAAAGACTGATAGAGACTGCCAAATCCTTGCTGAGTGTGAAAGAGGAAGAAGATGAGGCTGAAACCAGAGAGGATGATTGGGAAAGACCTGCTCCTTGTCCCCAAGAAAGACAATTCAGATCTCTGCAAGACAGAAGTCGCATGCCAAGCATGTATGATGAACCAGAGCTTGAGTCAGAAAATGAACTTGCAGACTGTTTTGAAGAAAGATTCGCTAAGAGCCCTGAAGATTTGATGGGTAACTATGCTTACAGTTATGATTTCTCTGATGTGGATATGTCTGACGATGAGTTTTTCCAAAGGGAAACTGAGCTTGCACAGCCATCATCAGAGGTCTCATGGGAGGAAGACTACGACCATCAACTTCAAGAAAATAATGAGCTAATGCCGACCATCTATGATACTGATGGAGAAAGTGTTGAAAGCATGATAGCAGACGAAGATTCATTGAATCTTCTATCTACTTTATATCCGAACATCAGTTACACTTTCCAAGCGGACAGAGGCCAGCAGCTCTTCAACGCAGAGGACGAGGAGAAAAGAGATGAGGGAAGTCTTGAGCGGAACGAATATCTAGAGCCTTCTCTCGAAGGGATTAAGGTAATCAAAGAAGCCCCTGCTCAAGAATATGTCAATTTTTTCACAGAGTTTAGCCCGTTGCAGCAGAACCGACCTGTGGTACTAGAGGACAGCACTGTTGAATATAATGAGCCCTCTAGCTCAAGCTGCATTGAAGATGAGCGAGATCTCCTTCCCCGCAGGCGTCTCGCCCTTGATCCAGAGGAAGAGGAGGTATTCCTGGTCGATGCCCATATGCCAAATACTCCCAACCAGGAAGAGGAGGAGTGTGATTACAAAGGCCTCACTACAGATGCAGTTATTGAAGCTGCCCAGGATGCAGACTGCCTATTAGTCATGGTAGGCTTTAAAGGAAAAAGTTTACATCATGAGTTTGTTGACCCTGTGGCAGACTACATGGAGGCCCTGATTGGCTCAGCTCCACAAGCATCAATATTTTGCAAGAGCCAAATACATCAGAATTGGTCACCACTGATGGTGACTTCAGTTTTGAAGGACCACATGCAGAGCACCCTGTGGTTATCTCTGACAGGCAGTCAGTGCTCATATCCTTTTTTGCTATTACTTGACTGGCTGCATTGGCATTACTACATCACTTAAACCATCAGAGTTTTTCAGTTAGGGTAGGGTAGGTAGGAAAAGCTCAATAAAGCCCATCCTATGAGAAAGTAGGTTAGTTGTTTCATTTTCTGTCTTATAATGTAGAGAAGAAACCTGCTAGACAGTCTAATCCTAGCAGGTAGTAGTGTAGGTAGAGAAACATATGAAGACCAACAGTCTAATCTGGTCTCATGGAGTAATAAGGGTAGAAGTAGAATAGGTTTATTTTTCCTGTTTGTAGAAATTAATGATGTAAAGGGTCTGCAAGTCCAAATGCACCCAAGAAGAAAAAATGTTAGGACTATAGTGTGAGTAGGTAGTTGTGTGGGAGAATTTTATTGCTGATATGTTGTCTTCATACTTTGTGGCAGCTGATCAAAGAAGAAGGGATGTGCTAAGCAGCAGGCATCTTGCCTACACCAAGAGATCATTTTCTGGTTTCTTGGCTCCTTCAAGAAGAAGCCATCCCCATGTGGAGCCACTGTTAGCCCCCCTATGAAATTTTTGACAAGCAAATAGGGGGCTAAATTGTTTTTGAGCCTTCAAGGAATGCATCTCCACTGAAGACACAGTCTCCTTGAAGCCCATTTCTTTTATTCCTTCGCGATAGTTTCCTCTCACGATTTTTATAGCTCTCTCCTCATGATGTGAAGAAATGCCCAAAGGCCCCCTTTTCCCCTCTTATTTTTCCTCATTTAGCCTCCTTTCATCCCCCTTGTCTTCCCCTTTTATTTCCCTTCTTACCCTTCAGTTTCCCCCAAAATCCCCTTAAAATTACCTCCCCTAACCTTTGTTGGCCTCTTCTCCCCTTTATTCCTCTATCGTTCCCCTTCAAACCCCTTAAAATCCATTAAGATGGGCTAAAAACCCACTTTCCCACCTTATTCTAAGGCCTGGCCCCTTTCCCGCAAATCCCTTAGTCACTTCCCCACGTGACCCTTCCCCAAGACCAAGCGCTTAAGCCTTGGGGGCCAATCGCAATCAGAAGCCGAGTGGGTGCATATTTCCTTTGTTTACAGCGTTAAGTCCTCGATCTGTTCCGCACCGTTGATCTGCTTCGATCGAACGACTGAGCGTTAATCGCAAACCCCCCATCAATCGCAATCGGAACATTCAAGTGACACCCCCCGATTCATCGCAAGTATTTCCGCCGATCCCCCGATTGAATCCCCACCGTCCGTTCCCTTCCAGATCCGACGGATGGCGCTTAATCGCAACAGTGCTCCGATCGCGATCGCAAGTCCTTCTGTCTCCCTCCTGATTCAATCCTGGCCGTTGATCTGTCCCGCCGATCTAATGGCCAGTGCTTAATCGCAAACCCATTCCCAATCGCAATCGCAAAGCCCAATGGTGCCGCCCTGATTGAGATCCCCCGATTACATCCTAGCCATCCATCTGTTGCGCGATCCAACGGCTATCGCACAATCGCATCGTCATCTTGCCACCCCTCTTCTCTCCCTCCGATTGAATCTGAACCGTTGATCTGATCCCCGATCGGACGGTCAGCGCTCAATCGCATCCCGACCTCCGATCACAATCGCATGCTCTTCCCTCTGTCCTCCGATTTAATCCCGACCAATCATCCTCCCGCAGATCAACGGTCCTGCGCCAATCACACCCTCTGCCCGATCGCCGATCGCAAGTCCTTCTGTTTCTCTTCTGATTTCATCTCCGCCATCCGTTCCTCCTCCAGATCGACGGCCAATGCTCAATTGCTTCATTCCTTCCAATCATTGATCGCAAGCCTTTCCTCTGTCTTCCGATTCAATCCCGTTCGTCCGTTTGTTACGTGATCCGACGGTCATCGCTCAATCGCGCCTTCGACCCCAATCGCAATCGGAACATTCGTGTTGTGCATTGCGATTGCTCCTCGCTCCTCGCTCTGATTGCGATTATGCGATTAGATCTCCGCCGTTCGTTTCCTCCAAGATCTAACGGCTCAAATCTGATCGCCCTTCGCCTCCGCTGGGTCCCACTCTTACATTCATCTCCGCCGTGTTTCATGAGTTTTGCGTATTGTTTTTCCGTTGCATATGTTGTTACGCCGCTCAACCTCCGCTGTTGATCTTTGTTCCCAGACCAAGATCTAACGGTCTGCGCTGCATACCATCACCAAACTCCATTGTTCATAAGTTTTCACCCCTCTGTTTGCATCTCCGCTGTTTTCACCATTCCGCCGTCATTCCGCCTCCATTCCTCCGCCTTTGCAGCGTTTCTCCACCACCACCGCCCGGTTTTACAGTCTCTTTCCACTGTGCGGAATAGTACAGAGATGGCCAGTTCAGCATTGCCAGCGACCAGCAGAAGGAATTCAAAGGGGGTTGGTGCCTGTTATTAATGAAATGAAATGTTTTTCCCCGTATTCAAAGGACCAGGGTGCAGTTGAAGACTAATGCACACACAACAAGTCTTATTTGTGTGTATTCCAATAGATCATTTTCTCCAGGACAGACATCTACCTACAGTGCCCCCATATCTCCTCGAGCCCTGAAACGATTGAATATACTGACAGAGCTTTTACAGACTGTCTGTGCAGCAGTAATGGAGGTATGGAGAAGTCGCGGACTTCCATCCATTTCATTTATTTCAGAGTGGCAGCACAGAGCTCCAAGCTCCAGAAAGGACTCCAAAGAAATATCCGAGGTCAATTTCCGGCCTGACAGAGATCTCCGAACCAGATTACATAGTACATACAGAGCCGCAGAGCCATTAAGAAGTATGGGCGTGGACACTTCCGCCGATTCTGTCTTAATGAGATTGATTAATTGTCTATCTACCTTTTTTTTCTCTCTTCTCCTATAAGAATTCCCAGAAACGAATTGTAAAGGTTGTTGTTGTTGCCTTGCTAGGCATCTGCTGTTAGAGGGATTCAATTTGACTGTTAGAACAACCTTGGGAGAGAGTAGCAGAGTAGTTGTATGTAATAGGCTGGGAGGAGAAGTCTGGACTGTAACAGCCATTGAGCCTTATTGTACATGACTGGTTTTGCATCAATTAATCAAAGCACATTTCACAGGATCCTGGTCTATTACTATTGGTGATGTTCTTCTTTACTTTGTTTATTACATTTCCATATTGTTTCATGTTCTTCCAGTAGGCATCAGAATAATGGTATAGGATTCACCCTTTGTTAGGTGCCCTATGCTGTCTGCTCTCCCTACCTTTATGTTTTCCACTAGATGTGCTATCTGAGAGTTTTTTTCAGTTGATTTAACCAGCGCAGTGGATGTTATTGCCTGCTGGCTGATGTATGAATTGGTTGAAGCTGTTCTTAGATGTTCTTGAGGGGTTTTAAGCTGGAAAGTTTGGGAGCACCGGGGATAAGTGTTAGCCCTGTCCACTAGGATCCTTGCACGACTAACTTACCTTTCTAAGATCCCTTCGTTTATCTTATCTTTGTTTTCCCTTGGAGTTGCTAAAGCAGACCTGAAGTTAAATGACCTCTGGTATGATCTATAAGCTGCCCCTTTGTCTCTTTGAGAGCTGCCTTTGAGTATGTCCAAGCAGGTCTGGAGTTAAATGACCTCTGACCTGATCTATAGACAGAAAGCTGGTTGTTCTCCTTCTTTCACTTTCCTCCTTAATGTTCCATCCCATCATCTATCTAAAAGATCCTTTAGTGTAGATGACTTGCCCTTTGAAAGCCTTGGCTAGTGGACGCAAGTAATTTCCTTTCATGACTCCATAGCGCAATGGATGGTACTGTCTTGGCCTATCATCTTTGCTGAAATATCCTACTATTCTGTTTCCTTTCTCCCCATTGCTTTCCCATTCCGTGATCCCCTAACCAACCCAGCAACCCTTCAACCAAATCATTTAAAACCCCCCTCTGTGCTTCATAACTAGCCTAACATCTCATTCTGAGCTTCAAAGATACATCATTCTTTGCTCTATTTGGAGAGATCCCTCTTCAGGTCCAGGAGGGCTAGATCCTAGGGCCCCAAAGTGGTTCTGATGTTGTCTAATCTTTTGGTCTTGCCAATATGGCCAAAACATGGGAACCCCAACACCCTCCTCGTAGAAAATTTGTATATATTGTATTATATTTGCTTACAGGGGTCCCACAGGACATGTTCATTCTTCAAACTGGTGCAGGGTGTCTCCAATTCTGAGCTACATGTAGGTCTCTCTCTCTCTACGCACAGTATACAGAAAATAAGCTATAATGTATTTTGACTATACAGTTCTTCCTAGACTTCACACATTAGGGGGAAACTGTTATCACTGGAAAATAGTACAAGAAAATACGAAATTATTTAATGTCAGGTAGAAGGATTTACAGGGCTAAGGGACATTAGAGAATCTAAAAGTATTTAAAAAATCTCTAAGGTCTGAGGAAAAATAAAATTTGAACTAGTCAAATATGCTTTTGCGCGGAAAATCCTTTGATATGCGCACCTTTGTGCTCCTTTTGACCCAAAAAGCGCACAATCCTGGGAGTGGTGGAAGTCACTTTCCAGGACCACAAAAAGCACACTCTAGGACATTGATTCCACACTTGAAGCTGCTTAAGGACAACCACCCAAGCCTCCTTAGGACATCAAGGGAGCACACAATGGAATAAATGTGGCACACAATGGAATCATCCCACTCTCTTGGGTCACCATCCACAATGTACCAATAAAGGGAAGGAGGATTTGAATTCTCCTATAAAAGGCCACCAAGAGATGAGTAACTTGAGAGCACATTGTTATGCTGGCCAGAATTGTCCCAAGCAATACCAGCAGTGTGTGATCCGGAGCAGAGGTAGAAGGGACTCAATTGTTGGCCATCCAAAAAATCTAGTCCACCATAGTAGAGAGAGGGGGAATTTGCACCAAGGCAGCTCAGAAGTAAAGACATCCTTGCATCGGGACTTAGAACCCCAAGTTCTAAGGGCCCCTTGGAAAGTGGGTTAAAGTTTCATCCTCATTTCCTACCAGCACTCAACAAGAGGGGACGTAAGCACCGCCGTTTGGATTATTGAATTTGTTTGACTCTATTTATAGCTTTTGTGTTATTTGTTTTAGTTTTAGTTTAATTTTTATGCTTGAATATGCATGTTATTTCTCTATCTAGAATGTTTATGTTTTAGCATGTTACACTAACTTGCTTGACTCGATATCTTTTCTGCCTGTGACCAATAACTTAAGAGGGAAAACCACACCCCTTAAGTTGGTATGATTTCGTACATATGTGCACCAAACACACTAACACACACAGGACGTGCCATATCTAAATTATCTACATTTCTACATTGGATCACGTCAAAGGAGATTCATGTGGCTAGAATTCCATGGTGGCGTTAAGAGATAGTTGAGATTGTTTGTATGTTTGAGAAGGAACTACCGACGAGTTTCATGGACTTGCAGGTTCATCTTCTAATCCACCTAGTAGATGAGGTTGAATTAGTTGGGGTGGTTTCTTGTCGTTGGATGTTCTTCAGAGAGTGAGCAGCAGAATTGAAAGGTTTTGTTCACAAAGGGAAACTCAAGGGGTCTAGTCGAGGGGTGCTGATATCAGATGAGTCTTTATATTATGATAGTGAGTACACCAAGTGATAAAAACAAACCAAAGTGTGTTGATTTGCATGATGTAGGGATGAAGACAAAAGAGAAGGAGTTGTTCCAATGAATGGAAAAAAGGCTGATAAAGAGTAAGCGATCATGTATAATTTTTCAACTACAAAAATATTCAGTGTTGATCTGAGTATAATGTATATTTTGATCTCTATGTACTATATAATGTCGGTTTGATTTCATCAGCGAATGCATAAATTGAAGCAATCAATAAATTCGTTCTTTACAATTCTGAAGCGACACAACTGTGGGTCGCATTGTACGAACAAAAGAGGATGAAATGGGATAGTGACATGAAAGAATTCAGACGGTTGAATGGTGGAAGTGTGCCTTATCCTGATCATTTAAAATAAAATATGCTAAAAATATGCCTTAATAGTTGGGTTGCTGACCAAGTCAGAGAGAAATACAGTGCAACCGGTTGTTACCCGCGTGCTGAAGAGGATGCGCTAAATGTAGGGATTGGGTGCAACAACTCGGTAATAATGTATTTAATTTATATGTACATTTGAAACTTAATAATGCACCTTTAACATGTAATTACATCTATATTTGATATTTTAACTGTTGGGTTACTCTAGGACACCTGACACTATGATTTTTTAAATTTTTTATAGGTGCATTTTTCCCATCTATGTGGGCATAGGGTCACCATTTTCAGATAGAAAATGCCGATGATGGACACATCACACAAGACTGTTGAGTGGAAGTTGAGTTCGATCAATCTAGTCGATCTGGCCACCATGATCAAAACCTAGTACGAGGGACGTTAGGTTACGTCAGAAAGATACAAGAGATCATTGAAGTGGATTTATCTTCTTTCCAATGTGTTATTTTTAGGTGCAAGTGGTGGGACACCTTTGATCGGAATAATGTAAAGGAAGATCACGATAGTAGGCTGATATGTATCAACTTTAGAAATATGTGGGATGAAACTAAGGAGCCCTATGTTTTCCCCAAACACTGCAACCAAGTGTTTTTTTACCCAGATGTGTTGGATAGGGATTGGTGGTTTGTATTGAGACATGACCCTAGATCAAAACATATTTTTGAGAACAATAGCGTTATCATGCCATGCGAGCTGGAAGATAATGAGGGTGATCATGAGAACCGAGAGTGATATGGTACATGTGTTATTTCATCAATATTTATACTTTTTAAAAATGGGTTTTTTATAAAGAAGAGGACTTAACTACCTTATAAATTATAAGCTAACTCTTTTTTTTCGAAACATTATAATATGCATTTTGAATTAATTGGTAATTTGCATTGTGTTAATGTTAAAATTAATATTTCACTTGATAATTTGCAATTACATTGATCTCAAACACAATGGCGTACTGTAGAAAGTTATTTTTTTGTATGTAAGATCATAATAAAATAATGATAATTCTAAAGTACATGAATTTATTTACATTATTTTCTAAACTTTATTATTTTACAAAAATTCATATTATTCTAGATTTATTATTTTACAATTATTTAAAATTTTACAAATTTTAAAATTTTAATAAAATTATTTCACATTAATACAATTAAATTTTTACAAATATTTTACATACAATTACAATTACAATTAAAATTAGAATTAGAATTAGAATTAGAATTACAATTTTACAATTTCACATACAATTACAATTAAAATTACAATTACAATTTTAGAATTTTACATACAATTACTATTACAATACAATTTTACAATTACAATCATTTCATAGTAATAAAATTAAAATTTTACAAATATTTTACATACAATTAGAATTAGAATTACAATTACAATTTTAGAATTTTACATACAATTACAATTACAATTTTAGAATTTTACATAATATTTACAATTACAATTTTACAAATTTACATATATACCATTACAATTACAAATTTAGAATTTTACATACAATTACAAATTTAGAATTTTACATACAATTAGAATTACAATTACAATTTTACGATTTTACATATATACAATTACAATTAGAATTAGAATTACGATCATTTCACAAAAAATTAAATATTACAATTACAATTAAAATTTTACAAATATTTTACATACAATTACAATTAAAACTACAATTACATATACAATTACAAATGCAATTACAATTTTAGAATTTTACATACAATTATAATTACAATTACAATTTTACAATTTGTCATATATACAATTACAATAATTTCAGAATAAATTAAATATTACAATTACAATTAAATTTTACAAATATTTTACATACAATCACAATTAAAATTAAAATTACAAATACAAATACAATTTTACATACAATTAAAATTAAAATTAAAATTGCAATCACGTCTTAATATTTAATAAATATCATGATCATTTAATATTAAATTAATTAATAAACATCATGATCATGATAACCATCATACAAACATCATATTCGACTAAAAAATACATTCAAATTCATTAACATCATCGTGATCCATGATCATCTAACAAAACACATTTAGCATTGTATAACATCATCACAACACAAACATAAAATATACATCTCATGTCAAATAACTACTATCACATACACATCTATCTGCAAGCTACACATTAAGTGAACATATCTAACATGACCTAACAATATACACAACATGATGATCACCAACATGTAAATTAAGTATAACTGCAACATGAACATAAAATATATGGACCATATATATATATATATATATATATAATGTCAAAAATATACAACTGTAATATAAATGTCAAATATCAGCTGGTGGTAAATCATCAATAGCATTACTAGTCGAGGCCTGCTTAGTCAATGGTGCAGCCTCGACAAGCTCAGATACATGTTGATCATCACGTGCCTACTGATATGGTATTGGTGCCTCATGGTGATCAGGATCAACTATCGGCTTCTCAACGTGATAACTCGACATGGTCGATGGTCCATCTTGCTCATGATCATGAGTACTGCTGGATGCTGACTCGACGTCGTCGATGGTCCAGCCTGCTCTCCATCATGACTGTTGGTCGATGCTGCAGGTTTCTCATCTGGTGCGGTGCGAGGTGAACGATGATCACTCCCCTGATCGTGATCATTAGATGATGCGTCACTTCTCATGGACTATCGACGTGATGCGTCTCAACCATGGCTATAATGTCGAAGGGCCCTCCTCAACCGAGTAACTAAGGTCGTAGCTCCTACGACATGCCACATGAGGCTGAACATGTCACGCGACATGCCTCTCCACATATGTACCAGCCTAGCATCGACCTGTATATCTCTCATAGTGGTAGGCCTGACTCTCGCCTCAAAAAACAATGCACAGAGTTGGTCACCCAACTCCATCCTCAATCTACTGTCAAGCCTACGCCTAGCAAAAGATGGTACCAGCGCACCAACATGAGTAGGTATGTTAGCACCGACCTCATGATCCTCGGAATCTGCCATATCCTGATCGTCATCATGATCCACAACTGGATCATTTGGTGGTGTTGGCATATCATTGCCATCAAAATACCCAATGTCTGCAAAATATATATAAGTACACAACAATAAATAGACAATTTCATTAAACAATTTAATAAAAAAAAGTTAAATAACATGTTAGAGTAAATTTTAATAAAACAATAATATTACCTCTATCATCCAATAACTCATCATCTATGAAGAGGATGTTGGCACACCCTCGCCAATCCAAGCCAACATAAGGATAGGGGACCATAAAAAAGGGATGCTCGTCAACACTGGTTAGTAACTCTAGACTTGCATCATGCAAAATACTCGCGGAAAACTCAGTCTCGCCCCTCTTGGGCATCATATGTCCCCACATATGCATCTGTGCATTCAGCATCGGCCTACGAGGCTACTGAGAAAAAGTAGGCCTCGTCTCTGGAAACTTCTCAAAAAATAAACAAAATAGATTTGAAGCAAAAGGGAAGTTGAAACTCCCTTGTGCATGAGCACGACATCTATCTAAGGTTGTACAGAATTGGCGCAAAAAAATGGCAAACCACCTGACAAGTCATGGTTCCTGTACTAAAGAATAAAAATAATATAGAAGCAGGAAACTAATGCGTTGTTGTCGCTGGTGTTGTGTGAAATGGTAGAAATTAGAAGTGTGAGGCACCTCACCTGCTCACTACCAAATGCAAAAATATATAACTAACCTCCGGAGACATGAAAATATGAAGGAGACAATATATCCACACTAATGTATCTCTGGAAGTACACAAACTGACTCCTTACTGCATAGCCAGCTGGAACCTCTGGGAACGAGGGGAAATCCACCCCTCTCCTCGATAGGCCAGTAATGAAATAGATGTCCTCCTTAGTGGGCATGTACCACTGGTTAGGACCAACCCAAAAAGCCTGTAGGTGGGCATTCCACTTGCGGATAAGATGTCGCAATAGAACACCATGGCCCTTTAGGGATGTAGCCTCCTCATAGAACTTGAGGAGGCCTACCTACCTTAGGAGCCCCTGGGTAGCTACAGTAATAGGGTGGGGGTACACATCTCTCTCCCTCTCTCGTGCCTCCCACAGGTGAACAATGTTATATTGGTCCACCTGTTGTTGTTGTTGTTGTTCACTCTCTTCTCTCCTTTCACGCCGCTGATGATTGAAATATTAAATACAATTTTTTTAATAAATGAGATGTGTATTTAGGAATATACATATATAATTTTTTTGAAAAAAAAAACCATCGGTGCACCACAAAAAATAGCCATGCACCAGTAACAGTGCATCTTTTTTTGTCGGGCTCCGGAGGTGGTGCACCAGAAAATTTTAAGCGCATCGGAGGCGGTGCACCTGAAAATTTTTAGTGCACCGCCCTCCTGGCATTATTCCAAATTCAACGGTGCGGTGGTATAACAGACCACACCGTTGACTATGGACTAGTGTCGGGAGGGTGGTGAGCTGATCGAACTATACGCCTCGGGGCGTATAGTTTGGTCAGTGCACCACCCTCCTGACATCAATACATAATCAATGGTGCAGTCTTTTACCAGGCCGCACCATTGACCATGTCGAATTGCCGGAATGTGGTGCACTGAAAAAATTACCTACCCCAGGGCGAATATTTCCGTCAAGGCACCACATTCCTGCTATTCGATAGGGTCAATGGTGCGGCCGGGTAACCGAATGCACCACACTTTTTTTAAATTTTAAAAAATTACGGTGCACCTTTCGGTACTGCCATGGAATCGGTGCAAATGTCGTTAGTACCGGTTGCGGTGTGGCCTGTAAATTTACAAGCAGCACTGCGATCTGGTGCGAGCCGAATGACTCAAGCGCACCGCGCGGGATTTTTATTTTATTTTTAAAGAAGGTGAATTTTAAGCTAATTTACAAAACTAATCCGCTAAAAGGTTTAATTATGGGAAAAAAAGGAAAATACCTATACATTTGGCCATCGAGGAGGCATATTGGCTATAGAATTTGCAAAACTAAATTTACCCACCGTTTTAAAAAGTTCAAAATGGAGATGGTGGCCAATGGACAACAACAGTGTGTGCAATGGGAGAACTGATGGGAGAGCGCCTCACACAAGGTAAAGTTGCATCAGTGCTTGAGAGCTCTGGAGCACTGAAAAGTGAAAAATGCCGCTTTTTGGTCGTATTTTATTATTATTATTTAACCCTATTCCGGTGTGCGGGTTTTATAGGCACAACGGTGCGGTTTCTTAAGACTGCACTAGGATGTTTCAGTTTTAGCACAGGGTTTCAGTATGCACCAGTGCAGAATATTTGTAAAGAACTGGTGCACTACAGTGATAAGATGCACCGGGTGGGTTTGTATGGAGCGCACGGTGTCCCGGTGTGCCAATGTTTTGTGTGCACCAGTGCTTTCTCTAGTTGAACGTACTGGTGCGGTTTAGAATGATAAACGCACCAGAAGAAAAAAATCCAAAAAAAGCTCCACCTACCAACCTACTCTGGTAACCTCCACTACAAACGAATTTCTGGGGTATTTTTATAAGGGGTTCCTAAAAAACATCCGCTAGAGGGTCTTTTCCTTGTAGTGAGTAATTGACTTGTGTTGGTCGATTTCTTTGTTTAACATGTATGTTGTCAACTTCAGGGGTGATCATTTGCACATGCATGAGTGTCGACATGTGTTGGTTGATTGTGTGTTACATGCATGTCATATCGACTTGGAAGAGTTGATTTTGTCTCCAAAGATGAAAAGGAGATGTTGACGAAGTGTTTCATGAGATGTGAATTTATTTTTGTTTTGGGAAAACAATCGTCATATTATTACACATGCTTATGCTTGAATTGAGGGTCAGTCTTTTGAAGAGGCATGTTTTGTCGACTTCTGTTTGGTCGATGAATTTTGACGCCAATATGTAAGAGTACATGGTTATGTTCACATGATGTGAAATTTGTTGCTTTGAAGGAGCAAGAGGATATGTCATCAAGTTATGTTTCTTGCATGATGTCTTTTTCAGATACAAACACAACATATTCAGATATGTCATTCTTCTTGTGTTTGTGACAAGATGTCAAAGAATTTTCAGCCAAAAAAAAAGTTTGCAACCATTGTAGACCATTTTATGTGTTGACGCCAAGAAGAGAAGGAGGTGGCGAATGCATTCTTCCATATGTGGAATTTGGAACCATGGAGGTAAATGAATGGTCATTTCTTTTCTTGCTTTTGCTAATGTTGGAACTAGTTGTCTTAGTTCACTCAGATGGGCTTAATTCGGAAAATTGGTTTCCAAGGAGAAGCTTGCATCGAATGCATGTTTGTGCAAAGGAGGAACAAGATTCTAAGTGAGAAGGCAATCAGTTAGTTTTCCAAACACCGAGGAATCGATTTGGTACAACAAAGTTTTACATCAGCAAGCAACCAACAAGTGTTGGATTGGGTCAGCAGCAAAAGGAGAACATTGGTTGAAGAGCCAAGCCATTTGCAAGGCAAGGCAAGGCATGCTAGTGACCAAGTGGTTATCATGGCGATGTTTCCAAGTAGAATCAAGATGATAGAAATTGGGAAACATAAGAGTATTCAACTCTTATGAGATAACCACCTTTTGTGGGTCCAAAATCATGTCAGTGGGAAGGAGTGATCAGATTTTGGATCAGGGGCAAAAATTAGCTCAAACTTCAAAGTGCTCAGAATTGCACCAAAATAGAACTAAAGCGACCGACCCGTCACTAGGAATCCAGCGCAACTTGTTTCGTCAAAAACCGAGTTTGGATGAAGAAGTTATAGTCTGTTCATCGTCATTCAGAACAAACAAATTTAAAAACAATTGTAGAACAAGTACAGGGTGATGACATGGAAACCCAATCAACATGTAGGGAATATTCTTCAGTTTTTTTCCAATGGGAATTTGACAAGTGTCACTGCGGGATTCGCTAGTTTGGTTTGTGAAAGTGAAATTTTTCCAATGTCCTCCAAGGTTGAGTTTGAGTTCATGGATTTTTATGTGCTGGAAATTAATTTTTAATGTATTAAAGTTGGATTCATATATATATATATATATATATATATATATATATATATATATTAATTTCCACATATATTAATAAACCTAAAGTCTGAATTATCCCTTTGTAATATTCACATATGGTTGGAGGGTTAAACAAGGTTTTGGTTACACATATTTAAATACATTGACATTTAAAATATTCAGAGCATATTTCAATATCCAAAGTCCATTTCAAAGGTTTGTTTATGCAAAGTTCGATAAAATTATTCAAATCCAAAGTCGTTTGCAAAGGTTATGTATATGGTTAAATGGGCGCGATTATGTGGTATGGAAAAACGTATATGAGGGGCGAGGTCGAGGCTCAACCCCATGACCTCCCCCACTCCACTCTGCGCTGTCACCAATGAGCCATTGTTTTATTATTTGATAAGGTTTGTGGAAAACATATATTTCAATGTATTGCAGATGTCTGATGGCGGAACGAAGGAGGCTGTTAGGTCCCTATATCACTAGTATAGTCCCTTATTATTGTTAGTGTAACCCCCTTATTGTTATTATTGTACCCTTGTAACCCCCATTTTGTTATTATGTGCCCTTAAATTATTATTGTTAGGTCAGCTAGGATTACATTGTGGCCCACTAGGATTACATTATGGCCCCATGGACTCCTATATATAGAAAGGAGGTTTTGTAAATTGTATCGTCCAAGAATTGTGCATTTATGTAATGTATTGGAGGTTTCCCCCTCGAAGTGGCTTATTTCTAAGGCGTTGATATCTCTTTTCTTCTATTTTTTAAGCTGGTTACACAACATTTGGTATCAGAGCTTTGGATTCTAGGGTTTCGCTGCTCCAAACAGGTCATTGTGGAATTTGCGCTATAACTTTTTTTCTACAAAGTTTCAGAAGCTAAACTGTTTAGGGTGCGAAGCCGAAATCCTGAGGAAGCTTTTCTAAAAATTTCAGAGCTTGGTTCACAATATTTGAGGAGATATCATCTGTGGAAGTTAGGTATTTGTTCAGGCTCCTAAACAGGTCATCGTGGCATTTGCGCTATAAATGTTTTTGTACGAAGGTTTAGAGTCTGAAATTTATATGGTACTAAGCTGAAATCCTGAGGAAATTCGTCAAAAAATTTCAGAGCTGGGTTCACAATATTTTTGGAGATATGATTTGTGGGAGGTAGTGCTTTTTCAAGCTCCTGAATTTCATCTCAAAGAGGTGATCGTGGGAAAACTTCAATAACTCTCTCTCTGGGCATCAGATTGGAGTGCCGTAAAAATTGGTCGTAAGTACACGGACTTTAGTTTCTTTTCTATCAATTTCAGAGAAAAAGGATCAAACAGTGACACGTGGCAAGTCGTACAAGTTCGCACTACTGAACCAGTCCATAATTAGGTCATTGTGGGAGATTGGATACAACTTTGTCTTGGAGAATCCAAATCAGATTAGACCTGTGGCATTCGAAAGATAATTCATAGGGCTACATCAGTACTAAAATTTAGATATTGAAGTGCTGCAATCACATAAATAATCCATTTTCAATATCGAGCTCCTCAAAAGCAAGAAAAAGGTGTGTATTTTTTTCCAAATTGCAGAAGTCTTGTTTGAATAATCAAGTTAAATTGATCCCAAGGGAATATTGTAGAATAGATATCAGTATTGGATTCTAAAATGGCCCCTAAAAAGAATTCAACACCCATCAAGCCTTTAGAAGGCTCTAGTATGACTCATGAAGATGAAGAATGGCAACATGAAATATCAAAATTACAAGAGCAAATTTCGCTCTCGCAAAGAACAACAAAAAATGAAATGGAAGTTTTGAAGAAAGGCGTGGAAGCTAATATGAATGGTTTGGAAGCTAAGATGGATGGCATGGAAGTGGGCATGGAAGCTAATATGGATGACATGAAAGACAACATGGAAAACATGAAGAGTGATCTAAAAGCATACATGGAAGACTTGATGACAAGTTTAAAATCAGAAATGATTCCTAATGGCGAAAATATAGTAGAAGAACCTCATGGTGAGAACAAAATAAATGTTAATCGTGATTTCATAAACTCTAATGTTGGCGGGAAGAACCACCATATTCCAAAAATGGATATAAGGAAGTTTGATGGAAAGGATCCTGTAACATGGATACTACAGATGGAACAATATTTTGATCTCCATAACGTACAAAACACACAAAAGGTACGCATTGCAACTTTACATTTAGAACAAAATACATTTGTATGGTATCAATGGCTTTGCTCCCGTAAAAAAATTGTCACTTGGTCAATTTTTACGAGGAAATGATAGCACATTATGAGGATACAAAGAGCAACACCTTCTTTAGCCAATTGATAAATCTCAAACAAAAGGGTTTAGTGGGGCAGCACATTGAGGACTTACAAAAATTGAATATAAGGGTAACTGATATTCCAGAGGAACACAGGATTGATCTCTTCATAGGCACTTTAAAGGATAACATCCAACATGAAGTTCGCGTTCTGGAACCTGATTCATTGGAGAAGGCATTCAGGTTGGCAAGAAAAGTTGAATGTAAAGTTATGGTGACAAGGAATCCTACCACTCAATTCTATAAAGAAGGAAGTGTTGCTACATCTAGATTTCCACAACCTACAAGGTTGACACCACAACAATTGGAAGAAAAAAGAGCAAAAGGGCTTTTCTACAGTTGTGATAGCAAATACACCAAAGGTCATAAGTGTGCTGAAAAGAAATTATTTTACATAGATTGTGAAGAAGAAGAGGATACACACCAAGAACCAACCATAAAAGAGGAAGAAATGAATCCGACCATATCATGTAATGCACTGGCAGGAATTACCACTCCTCAACCTCTCAAGATAGCAGGACAGATCAAGAAGAAAAAGGCAATAATGTTGATTGATTTAGGTAGTACCCATAATTTTTTCATTGTAAGGTAGCCAAGGAATTAAATTGTTTCCTATACCCAGCACCAGAATGCCAAGTGATGGTTGCAAATGGAGGAACTACAAATTGCTCTGGGAAATGTCATAATATCAAGCTAACCATGGGGGAATATGTATTGACTAGTCCAATTCTTTCCATTCCTATGGGAGGTGCTGATGTTGTACTAGGAGTACAATGGTTACAATCTTTGGGGACGGTAGCTTTTAATTTTCAAGAACTTTTCTTGAAATTTTTTCAGAAGGAAAGGAAGTCGAATTACGGGGTATTGAAGGGAAGCCGTGAAGGATAATAAGCTCTAATGTCATGACAAAGCTTCTAAAGAAAGAACAACGAGGCGTAATTGCACAATTATGCTCACTAGAAGTTCCGACATCAAAATCATCTATTTCTGCAGATCTCCAACAAGTCTTTGACAATCATTCCAAGGTGTTTGAAACTCCCAAAGGACTCCCACCTATTCGTGATCATGATCATGCTATTCATTTGATTCCAGGAAGTGTTCCTCCAAACATCAGGCCTTATAGATATCCTTACTTCCAAAAGAGCGAAATTGAACGTATGATTGCAAAATGTTAGAGGCAGGTATAATTCAACCTAGTCAAAGTTCTTTCTCTGCTCCTGTAGTATTGGTACACAAGAAGGATGGATCATGGCGAATGTGTCCTGATTATAGGGAGCTCAATAAGCTCACCATTAAAGATAAATTTCCCATTCCTGTGATTGATGAATTATTGGATGAATTACATGGAGCAATTTATTTTACCAAGTTGGATCTTCGTTCAGGATATCATCAAATTAGAATGAAGACCGAAGATATTCCAAAAACAGCATTTCGAACTCATGAGGGTCATTATGAATTTTTGGTCATGCCTTTTGGCCTTACCAATGCACCTTCTACATTTCAAGGGTTGATGAATTCCATTTTCAAACCCTTCCTTAGAAAATTTGTGGTAGTATTTTTTGATGATATACTAATCTACAACAGGTCTTGGAAGGATCATGTTGAACATGTTGACAGGGTGCTCAAACTATTGCAGGAGAAACAATTATATGCAAAAACATCCAAATGTTTCTTTTGGAGTACAAGAGGTGGAATACCTGGGTCATATTGTATCTCACGAGGGTGTTAAGGTAGACCCTAAAAAAATTAAAGCCATTAAGGAATGGAAACTCCCCACAACCATAAAGCAGTTGTGAGGATTTCTCGGGTTAACAGGGTATTATCGCAAGTTTGTTAAAAATTATGGGAGAATAGAAGCACCTCTAACAACATTATTGAAGAAAGATGCATTTTCATGGACTCCCAAAGCAACTAAGGCCTTTGAACATATTAAAGAGGAAATGTGCCTAGCACCGTTCTTAGCTACACCAGACTTCACAAAAACCTTTATTGTGGAATGTGATGCCTCAGGAAATGGAATTGGTGCAGTTTTAATGCAGGAAGGAAGACCTATTGCTTTTGAAAGTCGTCCAATCAAAGGAAAGTATTTACAGAAAGCTATTTATGAAAAGGAAATGTTGGCAATACTACATGCACTAAAGAAATGGCGATCTTACCTAATGGAAAGACACTTCAAGTTAAAAATTGATCATGATAGTCTTAAATACATTTTGGAACAAAGACTATCTTCAGAAGAGCAGCGAAAATGGATCACAAAGATGTTGGGTTATGACTTTGAAATCATCTACAAAAAAGGAAAGCTTAATGTTGTTGCAGATGCACTCTCAAGAAAGAATGAAGAGGTGGAAGCATTGCTTTGTACCATTTCTATTATCCAACCATATTGGATAACTGAAGCAAGAGATGAATGGAAGAAGGACAAAGATGTATGGATACTCATTTAAAAGTTGCAGCAAGATCCTAGTACATCCGATACATTTAGTTGGAAAAATGATTCCTTATGGTACAAAGATCGCTTATATCTTTGTAAGAATTCCCATCTAAAACAAAAGATTCTTCTGGAATTGCACACTTCTCCTTTAGGAGGACACTCGGGATTTTTAAAAACTTACCACAGGGTGAAGAAATAATTTTTTGGGATGGCCTTAAATCTGATATTCAAAAGTTTGTGGAGGAATGTTTGGTTTGCCAGCAGAATAAAGTGGAAACAATTAAGACCCCGAGACTTCTACAACCTTTATCCATTCCAAGTCAACGTTGGGAGGAGATTTCAATGGATTTTATCATAGGTTTACCTAAGTCCGAAGGAAAGAGTGTCATCATGGTGGTAGTTGATAGACTTACCAAGTATGCACACTTTTGTGCATTATCTCATCCATTTAAAGCAAGTACAGTTGCTACTACATTTATGGATAGAATTCAAAAGCTACATGGAAGCCCAAGGGTTATTGTGAGCGACAGAGATCCCATTTTGACTGGAAATTTTTGGACGGAGTTATTTTCTTGTTTGGGTACTCAATTAGCTCATAGCTCATCTTATCATCCTCAATCTGATGGTCAAACTGAGATAGTAAATAAATGTTTGGAAGGATATCTTCGTTGTTTTGTATCTGATAAACAAACACAATGGGTCAAGTGGTTACCTCTTGCCGAATGGTGGTATAACACTTCCTTCCATACTGCAGCAAAAATGACCCCATTTATGGCACTTTATGGATATCATCCACCATCCATCACATCATCTTTAAGAGAAAAATCGAAGGTTCAAGCAGTGGAAGATCACATCGAGCATCAGCAAGAAGTTCTCCAACTCTTAAAGGATAACCTGAATTTGGCACAAAATCGAATGAAACAACAGGCAGATCAACATCGCAGCCAGAGAAGTTTTGATGTAGGAGATTGGGTATTTTTACGGCTACAACCATACAAACAAATGTCCCTCAAGCAAGCTAAGAAGGATAATAAATTATCACCAAAGCACTATGGTCCTTACAAGGTGTTGCAAAAGATTGGTTCTATGGCATACAAATTGGAGCTTCCTGCTTCTTTGCGAGTACATCCAGTTTTCCATGTTTCATGCTTAAAGAAGGTTATAGGTGAAAATCTTCCAGTTCAAACAATATTTCCAGAACTTGATGAGGAAGGAAAAATCATATTGGAACCAGAAGCGGTCACAGAAACAAGAACTCGACAACTACAGAATCGATCAATTTCAGAATATCTCATCAAGTGGAAGAACTTACCCACCGAAGATTCTACATGGGAGGATGAGAATTTTATACAAAAGCACCCAGAGCTACTCAAGCATTGAGGACAACACTTTTTTTGAAGGAGAGGGGCATGTTAGGTCCCCATATTACTAGTATAGTCCCTTATTATTGTTAGTGTAACCCCCTTATTGTTATTATTGTACCCTTGTAACCCCCATTTTGTTATTATTGTGCCCTTAAATTATTATTGTTAGGTCGGCTAGAATTACATTGTGGCCCACTAGGATTACATTATGGCCCCATGGACTCCTATATATAGAAAGGAGGTTTTGTAAATTGTATCATCCAAGAATTGTGCATTTATGTAATGTATTGGAGGTTGCCCCCTCGAAGTGGCTTATTTCTAAGGCGTTGATATCTCTTTTCTTCTATTTTTTAAGCTGGTTACACAACAGAGGCCAGCCCCGCGGGCCAGCCCACCTCCTCATGCAACCCTTCCACATGACCTTAGCACAAGCGCTCCACTAAGCGTAGATTAGTGCGTAGTTAACCCGCCTTTAATACATACTTATCCACTAATTAGACCAACAATTAATCTAGCGGAATTTTTTGTAGCTCCCCAAATTTAGCGGAATCTCCAGATTTTTCGGAGCTAATTGGCAGTTTTCCAGATTTAGAGGCAGAATCTAGGGAAAAATTTAATGGATCATATATTGAGCAATTTTGACCAATTTTCGCTTAGGAATAGTCATTCCTAGCATATTGGCATGCTATGAATCCATTGGAATAACTTGTAGATGCAATGGAGTAAATATACAAGTGTTCTTGGTCACTTGAATAATTTTGAAGCCTAGGGCCACCAAGAGGGAAGGCCATGCCCAAATCAGATGAAGGCCAAATGGAGTGAATGAACAATTATTTTTAGATGTATTTTGTTACACCATTTTTTGGTCATCTAACCCATTATCATTAGATGAACCCAAGTACACCATGTAAGACCAATTTTACCCCAAGTAAATCGCTTTCATCACATTTGTTTACATTTCTTGGTCATATTTAACCCAAAACAAGGTAATCAATTAAATAAATAATTATTTATTTAATTATTTCCTAAGAATAAGTTATTTAAATCACTATTTAAATACTATTCCTAGTTAAATTTGACTAAATCATTTTTAAATAATTAAACAAACCATTATTTATTTAATTATATTCCCCTCATCTCCCTTAAATAATAAATAAATCATTTATTTATTTTTTATTTATAAATAAAGGAATTGACCCAAGTCAAAAACCCTTTTCCCTCCAAAAAATATAATAAAATATTCCTAAAGGGTGATTCTAGAATGTGATTAATAATATTTTATTCATGCACCAAGCTCTAGAACACCCCAATATTTTGTTATAAATAGAAGGGTTTTCCCCATTCATTAGTCACCTCCATTGCATTAGATCACACTAGATCTACTCTTGGTCACCATTTCCATTTGTTTTCATTTTGAACTCCCATTGAGTTCCATGTTTGTTAGGGTTTTCCACATTAACCAAAGAGAGGAATTTTAGATCTGAAACACTGAGGACTTCCAAGAACCCATCCCACTGAGGAGAACTAGAAAACACCTTTCTTGTTTTCCTCTCAGGTGCCCCATTCTTTAAATATAATATAAGATTCTTTTTATACATTGTTCTTGTCTTGTTCATTGGATACATGGAGCCATTTTATATCTTATCTGCTTAATATCTTTTATGCTTAGATCTAGTTTTATGTAGCAAACTTAAAGATATTTTGCAGCCATACTTGATGTTAGGGCTACTTGATATGCATAGCTAAAGTGATCTTTTACGACAAAAGAATCATACTAACAACTGGCGAATCCACACGGGTTTTCTTTTGCGACCACTGTCGTTTTCTATCTTCCTGCATTTCCAGCTATTTCAAACCCTAGGGTTTCTCTTCCATTTTTTCTTTTTCCTATTTTTTCCCATTTTTATGCTAGTTTTCCCCTCTAAAACCCTAAAACATTCAAATTTCTAACTTCCGTGTGTTTCTAGCCTTTTTGCGCAGGTGACCGACATCAGCCGCTGCTGAGACGACAATTTTTTTTGAAATCTGCCGCCGCTAGACCCAAATCTGCAGGTCACACTTATCAGCCCAAAAAGTGCGACCTAGCCTTGAGGTCATACTTTTCTACCCTAAATCTGTGACCTGGCCTGAAAATAGGCCCAAATCTGTGACCTGCAATTTTTTCTGCAATCTGCCAGCACTTTTTCTGGGTTTCACTGAAGCTTCTGTCAAAATTTTCCAGCCTCTGTCTCCACCTGTTCAGACCTGTTGCTGATCTATTTCACTCACCTAAGTTGGAATCTTGCCCCTTAGGGCTTTAGTTCCATCCACTTTTTGTGGGAGATTTTGTTGCTGTTTTTAGACATCTTAATTTCCAGAAGTTTCAGCCTTATTTCAGATCTGATACCTCCTGTTCAGATCCTCAAAGGTCAGCTTTTCTTCCCTTTTTATACACTGCCTTTCACTTTGTTTGGGTTCATATCTAGGGCCACCTCTTTGACCCCCATCTTTTTAGCTGATATCCTATTTTGTAGCAGCAACCTTGCCCCTGCCTCTTTGCTGCATTCTGCACCACTTTCCAGCAGATTTCTCCATTAGATCCCAGTCCCTCCGGACCTTAGATCTATTGATCTCTTGTTAGCGTGCTCTGCCCCTTCTAGACTAGTTTTGAGAGACCCACCTTCTTGGGTTTGATTTCTACCTTTTTACTTGCTAATTTTCTATTCTTTCAATCTTATTTACTGCAAATTTCTTTTCCATTACGCAGCACACTTTTTCTTTTACTCTCAAAACGTCTGGCTTTAATCAATTAAAATTAACGCACGCCACACACTGACCCTAATTGAAGAAGAGCCTAGTTAACACCGCCTGGCAAAGACTCTAAAATTAATCGACACTACACCTCCTTTCCCTTGTCACGTCTTGCTTTTACACCTTGCTGCGCTTGTCGGTCTTTCTTCTTCCCATCATAATTTCGCCTCCCAGGTGTTTCTCCCGGTGACTTCTTAGCCTTCACCCTCAGTTTCCGGTTGGTCGACTTCCTCCTTCCCGCCGTCATCAAGTAATTCCTCCCCCGAGTCTGCACTCCGACTCTTCCTCTGATTGTTCGGGTTCTCCCCGTCCTTCTGGTTCTCCCCCCTTTACCTCCACCATGTCTAGTTTTGGACCTAGCCTTAACCCCAGTTCTACTGCTGGGTCTGCTTCCAGTGGAACCACTACGTGACCTACCTCGACTGCCCCATTACTTCCGTATATGGCCGGCCTCAGTCTCCCCGACTTCAATCAGCTTATCAATGATCCTATCCGCCACGATGTCAGTTGGCCTGCTATGCCAACCAAGCTCCCCTCCGACATTCCCAAGTTCGAAGGCCTTGCTAGTGAATATCCATCCAATCATATTTGATCTTTCCACATGTGGTGCTCCTCTAATTCCATCACCGATGACTCCATTCGTCTTCGTTTATTCCAACGCACCCTTACCAGTGAAGCGTCCAAATGGTATGTTGATCAAGCCACCTCTTCCCATACCACTTTTGCAACCATTTCCCAAGCCTTTTTGTCTTATTTCTAGCTCCCTCTCCGATACGACACTAGCGCTGAACTATTGACCTCCTTTCATCAATCCTCTTCAACGCGTCTCTCCGATCATGTCCAGGAGTGGCGATGACGACGAAGCTTATGCCGTGCTCCCCCCTTTTAAGATCGAGTTTACATGGATTGGTTCCTTCGCTCTCTCTTACCTCCCATTGGCAAAGATGTCACCTCCCATTTCCCCCAAACCGAAGAATCCGCCCTTCAAATCGCCTTAAAATATGACCTTATCTATGCCCGGTCTGGTTATGTTTATACTGTCCTTCCTGATCTCCCCAAGCCCGGGGGCACTAATGCCTCCGGGACCTCTCACTCTACCGACGATATCATCAGATCCATGTCTCATACCTCTGCTCCACCTCTTATGGCCTATGGTTTTCCTCCCAGTGGGGCCAGCACCTCCAACAGCTTTCCCCATCCCGGTAACATGTATCTAGGCTTTGGCCTGCCTCCTCCTTTTTCCCACTCTCCTGCTTACCTCAATGTTGTCCATTCTGACCCTTACCCTTATCCGCAGCCTAGTGTCCCATCTCCTCCAGCATTTGGACCTCCCGTTCCCTTGCCTCCTCCACCCCCACAGCCGCACTTACTACCCCCTCCAGGGCACGTATTTGCGCAACACAGTGCGACTACTCCTCCTCCTTCTCAACGACGGAGGAGAGGCAATCCATCCGCCTCTGTTAATCGTGGACCCAATCCTTCTAGTATTGAGCCTAACACCGCTACCTAGCCCCAGGGCTCCCAACCCAAGCAGGACAGGCCGCTTCGCACAAATAAGCCCTGTTCATGTTGCGGTGTTTTCGGTCACTACACTCACGATTGTCCCCTCTTACCACAGATGCTACAGATGTGGGAGTCTCAGGCCACCACTCGGGGACAACACTCCTCTCCCCCTGTTACCCCCAGTACTTCTACCTCTCATCCCGCTGTGTTTACCGATCCTTTCCCTCAACAAGGATTTGTGGATACTCAATCCCCTCATGCCCCGGCATCCACTCAACCTTCTCCTTCTAGTTCTTCCAATTACCAGATTCTTATGATGTTCTCTGACCAACCTCTCACTATTGACCTTAACCTTCAAACTCGGTCTCGTCAATACTCCCCGCCTCCCATACCGTCTGTCTCCGAGTCCCCATCATCAACTTCTACAGAGCCTCTATCGACACCCAATGGTCCCTTACAAATCCCTCCACCCAAATTTGAGGTTCACACTAAAATTCCTAAGGGTCCATTTCACCGAAATTCCGCCTCTGGTTGGGCTTCCTTTTCCTACAACATAGTAAATGATCTGGTGCAATCTCCAGCTGCCATTTCAACACTAGAATTCCTCCAGTCATGTCCTTCTCAAAAGAAAGCTCTACTATCTACCGTGGGTGTTGTAGATCCTGCTGATGACCTATTAATTTTTTTCGATGCCTATCAGTCAGACCATCCCCCTCTTCCTCCTTCAGTTTCTTTCCAAA
Source organism: Pinus albicaulis (assembly GCA_034641835.2). Taxonomy (NCBI): domain Eukaryota; kingdom Viridiplantae; phylum Streptophyta; class Pinopsida; order Pinales; family Pinaceae; genus Pinus; species Pinus albicaulis. Next base: position 485,896,359 of record CM076575.1, read on the forward strand.
TCCCATTCAAAATATGAAATGCCAATGTTTCTCGATGTATTATTGATGAGGGGGAATCTACCTGTGTAATGTCCACTTCGGTTTGGAAACAACTCGGATCTCCTGAGCTGGCCCCTTCCACCATCACCCTCCGTGCATGGGATGGCCATGCCTCCCAACCCATTGGTCTTTTTCGTAACTGCCCCATCACCCTTGCTGGTAAGACTATCTGTGTCGATGTTGAAGTTATCAATGCCCCTCTTGACTACAAAATCCTTTTGGGGTGTAGTTACACCTATGCCATGTCTGCTGTCCCATCCCTAGTCCACCGCAAGATGTTTTTCCCTCATAATGGCAAGATCGTCACCATTGACCAGTTGTCGTATCGTGAACCTAAATCTCAGACCTCACCTGAGTCCTCCATTTCTACTATCACCAATAAGCAAACTATCGATTATTTGACCAGTGTCTCCCCTGGCGTCTACAAAGACTCCTCTTTGCTTGGCACATTCCCCGGTCCCCCCCCTCCTCCTATCTCTGATCCTAGCTCGGTGAATGTTTTCATGATGCAATCATCTCAGGCTACCCTCCCACAACCTGCTCTGGCTAGTCAGCAACCTCCACCTCATCCGACTCACCCTACTCCTAGCCCTTCTCCTCAGCTGTTTCAAACTCTCCCACCAGGTCCTTCACCTCCCCCTCACACCCTGGAACCTCCTTATCTTCTCGCCTCGGTTCCCTCCGGCCTCCCCCATTTAGGAACCATCCCTCCTGGCCATTACTCCGCCGGTCAAATCCCTTTCCTTGGCCCTCCCCCTGGCGTCTATTCGATTCCTGTCATGGCCACCCTTTCCCTACCTAATTTAACTTTGGGCATACTGGAATGGTATCTTACTCCCTCCAACTGAAACCCCTCCCGGCCACTCTAAACCATACATTGCTGTGACAGCTTCTCAACCGATTCCCATTGCTCCTCCCACCGCTACGGTACGTCTAGCCCCGTCGCACAACCCTCCTCATGCTGAGACTGCTACGGGTAAGAAAAGAAAAACTCCCAGGGGGGCATCCAAAGATAAATCCACCGCTCCCGATCCTACTCCCCCTCCACCCACCAAGCCTTGCGCTTTGTGTGATGCTGTCGGTCACGCCACCCATACTTGTCCTGAGTTGCCTCGTATCCAACCCATGGTCAAAGTCACGTTCCCTGCATCGTCAGCCCCGAAAACCTATGTTTCCTCCACCCCCATAACCAAGAACCCAAAGGCCCTTCGCACCAACCAACCCTGCGCTTTATGTGGTGTCCATGGCCATTATTCTCACCATTGTCCTCACCTCACGCATTACCGCGCCTCTTTAGCGTTCATTCGCAAGTATGAAGTGGAACAGAATCAATCCGCCTCGCCCATCCTTGCTAAGTATGCGTTGAGTTTACTCGAGGATCCTCCCGCCACCATTGAAATCCCTCCCCCTGATGTTGAGATGTCCAAATCTGTTGCTCCTCTCTTGTACCTATCATCATCCGGCCAACCCTCGGAGTACATTCCCTTCGTATCCACTCTACCTTTTTCATCTGATCCCCCTTCAGCACCATTCTTGGGCTCTTCATGTTTTGACCATCTTTTTACTTGCTCTTCTGTCATCTCCCCTGATGACCCATTTCTACGCCTTTCCTCCATGAATGATGATCTCGGTAGCTTTGCAGCCTCTTGCGGTTTCCACCACCTTCCCCTCTCTTCACCTAACCCCGATACTCCCAGCCGTCTCTATGATGTACGTCACAACACAAGTCCCCGATCTTCCTCACTTCTCTTATCTTGTGATGTTGTTCCCTTGACCCTCTCGTCCACTAATTACATTGGTTACGCCGATGGCGTGAGTCGGTATTCCCGAAACCTCACCTCAGCCGCCTGGGCCATCTTTACCCTTGTGCATACCCTTGTTCTTGCACATGGGGTATGCATTGGCACCGCCACCAATAACCAAGCCGAGTATGATGCCATTCGTGGTCTCTTAGCTGACGCTCTCTCCCATCGCATCCTCCATCTGCAAGTTTATTTAGATTCCCTGCTTATTGTCTCACAACTTAATGGCGTCTACCGTGTGCCTAATCCTATCCTGTTTAAACAATATTTATGGGTGAGACTTTTGATACGAGAATTTAGATTTATTTCATTCAACCACATCCCTAGAAGTCACAATCACTATGTAGATCAGATCGCAAACCATGTTCTAGACTGGAATTTATCACACATAAGACAATAGCATCCACAAAATACACATAAAACTCATATATATATATAACATGTGTTTTAAAGTCCATATACTTTGAAACATATGACATGCCCATAGCATGTTACAAAAACCACTACTACAAAAATGGGGGGCACCACCTGCCCCACACCTAGTCACTCTCCGGAGGATCCCGAGCCAACGGCTCTGCTCCCGCAGCTCGTAGATCACGCACCATATGCCCGGCCATCACCATGCGTCACATGATCCCTCGCCATTCCGAGGGGAGCCCAATACATAGCTCTATGTATCGATCGTCTAAATCCTGCCATCCACACTCCGAAACACCGGTCAGGAGTCCCTCACATCTACGATGGAGGTCCTCGACCAGTGCGGCCATCTCTTCATTCTTTCCTATCCTCGATCCACTTGTGCCTGTAGCACCTGCTGCTGCTGGTCGTCCCATATATCCGGCCGGTTTTACCGGAGCTATATCTACATCCCAAACAATATAAGGATTCGTACCATGAATACTAGTCACAAACTATAAAAAGGAACATAACAGATTAGTTGCTTGTCACTTCCCATCCGGTCCCCATACTCGACTAGGTGGCAGTGGCAAGTCTGGATCTCTCTAATAACTCATCCCACTATAGGGATAGTCGTCTATGTATAACGGCATCTGGTCCCAATGGGAAAAGAAATCTGGTAAAAACACCCTCCCGACTACCCCTCCTCCTCCTCTACTCAGTAGTCATCCCCACCGACGCATCCGGGACTCTCTCAGGCCCCCATCAGGTAACAGTATACGAGGTCGTAAGGTCAGGATCTTCTCAAAGAAGAAAGAGCACAATACTGTCCCATATGCACAATCATGATTCACTTGCCACTTACATAACGACAACTATCGTTTCAGCGACACCAACATCATCTGGGCCCACCCATAGTAGGTCCCACCCAACACACTCTCTACAATCATCATCTTCCCTCCAGTGATGTGATGGACTGCCTGGCTGCCCAAGATCCGTAACATTGCTGCGGCAACTTCCCAAGTCTCCAACCTCTCTAGCTCCCGAATAGATATCCGATTCCCTTTGACTCGGACACTCGGTCGACAATGTCGCTCCACAAACTCCATAATTTTACGCCCCCGTGGTAACACTGGCTGCGTATTTCCCACCATCCCCAACGGTGGAAGACCAGTCAAGATATACAAATCCTAGACCGTCAACTCGAACCTGTGCCCCTGCACTATAAACGCCTCCTGATCCGGATCCCAATAACTGATAATCCGGGCCAACAAGGGCTCTCCAGCCCTCATCAAAGGGTTCTCCAAAAATTTCAGAACCCCATGTCTAGCCAGTGCATGACAGACACCCTGATTCACCTGGATCTCCATCCGTAGTGTACCCAAGTCTCTCTCTCTCCACTTTATTCGTATATCTGCCATATCTGCATAAAAAAATCATCTTTGTCAGCATCCAGATCAACAAAACTGCATTATCTTACACCAAAACAGAATTTCAGCCCATAACAGTACTGAAACCTCCCACACCTAGCAGGTCGCACTTTTTGGGAAAAACCTGGGCCAGGTCGCACTTTTCAGGCCAAAACCTGTGTCCTAGGTTGCAACTTTTGCCCCAAAAAGTGCGACCCGACCGTAATGAGGAAGTAGGGATAGTTTCTGGAATTTTAAACCCTAATCTGCAATTTCAATCCATCAAAAACAAAGCTTAGGATTAGGCCTCTTACCTGCAACTGACGGATTACAATTCCACCGGTCGGTTTGTATGCTATGATCGCCGCAAGATTTAGGGGCTTCTCTCCTCTCCACATTCACCACAGCTCCGCAAACAAATGAATGATTTTGGAGGGAAAACACCCTATTAGAAGAAAACCCCTGTTTTTTCTTTTTCCCACTACGACCAAACCGTAGCCCCGTTTGACAAACCGTCTACATCGTTGGAAAGCTCTCACCGAGCACTCAAATGGGTGTTTGTTCGTTTTTCATGTTTCCATACTTCACCACGACACATTTTGTCCATGAAGGACCTTTTCATCTCTCCTCAAAATCAAATTTCTTCACTTACAACACTTTTACCTGGGGGCACCACTTTGCCTCCTTACTTGTCTTTGTTCGTGTTGATTTTCGTCATGAGATACCCTCTTGTACTCATGTTTTTATGGTTCCCCATCGGACCATTACTGTGTGGCAGCACCATCGAGTCACCCTTTTTTAGAGCATCTTAGTTGAGTCATCATCAGTCATGGAGTCTATCTCGCATCCCTTTTTATCCCGCTCTAGTCCTCCATCCTTCATTGCTTGGTCCCTCCCTCTTGTTGCACAATATGGCCCTCAGTCCCATTGTTCCCTATCCCTCCTGATATTGTGTCAGTCACTGCCAAGCCATCCCTGCTTTTTATGCTCTAACAAGGGAAGTCGTCCATCCACCACTTAGTACCCCTCATTTTCATCATCATTAGTGTCCATCTGTTCATCGCTCCACTATTTTCTCTCGTGCCTTAGTTGGGGTTCCCTTCTTGCCTCACCCATGGTGGACCTACTTCTGTCGACATCAGCTCCTTTAACCCAGAAGTCAGGTCTAGGGGGCAGTGTACCTTGGTTCGAGCTCTTTTCAGCCTGATCATGATCTATACACTTGATGGTTCAGTGATGCAGCAGCAGCTATTGGTGATACCCGGGTGTGTGTGAGATGTCTCAACCCTCAGGAGGGGGTGGCCCTACAGGTAGCCCCCCACATACCTGGATGACTTCTTCATTCCAGCACTTGATGCAGCTCCTCTCATTTGATGATATCAACCTCAGTCACTTGCAGCACCTCTTCGATTTGCACGTGTCGGTCTGATTTCGCGAGCCCTTCCCCGTGTGTAGGGGGCATTTGGGTATATTAGTATCTCATGTACTACCATATCATTTTATAAGTCCTAACGATTATTCCAGGGATCGCATGTATGTGGGATTCATCATTCTTGATTTCTGGCTCATGATTAGGCCATCACTGGTTTTACTATCGCGTTTCATGGTTTTCCAAGCGCCTTATTCTTTGTACTATTGTCTCGGCGGGCATAGGTATGCCTCCGCCGCCGCCTTTCACATTGGTACCACATCATACACTTGAGACTTGTTGGACCTGTAAGTCTCGTCTCCTCAGGGTCTAGTCCTCCACCACTTTAGATTACCTTACATTCCTCTCTTTCATTTCTGTCTTACTGTTTCGTGATTCAGTTCTTACAACGTACTTCGGTCATACGATTTTCTCCTAACAATCGTACGTTGGGGGGAAATCTGTTACACCATTTTTTGGTCATCTAACCCATTATCGTTAGATGAACCCAAGTACACCATGTAAGACCAATTTTACCCCAAGTAAAATCGCTTTCACCACATTTGTTTACATTTCTTGGTCACATTTAACCCAAAACAAGGTAATCAATTAAATAAATCATTATTTATTTAATTATTTCCTAAGAATAAGTTATTTAAATCACTATTTAAATACTATTCCTAGTTAAATTTGACTAAATCATTTTTAAATAATTAAATAAACCATTATTTATTTAATTATATTCCCCTCATCTCCTTTAAATAATAAATAAATCATTTATTTATTTTTTATTTATAAATAAAGGAATTGACCCAAGTCAAAAACCCTTTTCCCTCCAAAAAATATAATAAAATATTCCTAAAGGGTGATTCTAGAATGTGATTAATAATATTTTATTCATGCACCAAGTTCTAGAACACCCCAATATTTTTTTATAAATAGAAGGGTTTTCCCCATTCATTAGTCACCTCCATTGCATTAGATCACACTAGATCTACTCTTGGTCACCATTTCCATTTGTTTGCATTTTGAACTCCCATTGAGTTCCATGTTTGTTAGGGTTTTCCACATTAACCAAAGAGAGGAATTTTAGATTTGAAACATTGAGGACTTCCAAGAACCCATCCCACTGAGGAGAACTGGAAAACACCTTTCTTGTTTTCCTCTCAGGTGCCCCATTATTTAAATATAATATAAGATTCTTTTTATACATTGTTCTTGTCTTGTTCATTGGATACATGGAGCCATTTTATATCTTATCTGCTTAATATCTTTTATGCTTAGATCTAATTTTATGCAGCAAACTTAAAGATATTTTGCAACCATACTTTTTGTTAGGGCTACTTGATATGCATAGCTAAAGTGATATTTTATGACGAAAGAATCATACTAACATATTTGATATTATGAACATAGTGGTATAGTTTTCAGAGGCGTTGGAGCACATATGAAGGTGCTTTTTTCACTTTGGAGATTAAACAAGCCCATGGCCACTAAGATAGGAGGTCAAGCCTAGAGGAGCTGGAAACCATATACAGAGATTGAATAGTCATTTTTGGGGTATTTGAGTGTTCTGAAGCCAATGGAATGGTCAGAAAATCCATTGGATTATTACAGGTGATTGTAATCAAACATTTTACTCTTAATCCCAAGAGGGCCTAGCTAGTTAAAGTAGGTCCATGGAGATGTAGCCCAGGAGGGGTGAACTCCATTATCATCCCTTGTGTTATGTGGTTGTTTTGAGTTATTTTTCTACATTTAAATTTTTGTATATGAGTTTTTAAAATCTAATTAACTCATAATTTGATAATAAAAAACACATGAAACTACACACATAAACCCCTTCATAAGTGGTTAAAATGAGATGATCCTAATCACACATTTTAAATATTGATGAGGGAGATAGCATAGAAATAACTAGTTTGCCCATATTCAGATAAATTTGGTATCAGAGCAAAAATTTAGCTCATTTTAGCCAAGGTTAGCTAATTCTTCTATAGCTATTGGTTTTTGAATTTGTGCAAGGAAAATTTAATTGTGAACTTGTACACAATGAACTTGCAAGTTTTTATGTGTGAAGAAGAGATCAAAATTGAGAACAAAATTCTCAAATCACAACAAAGAAGCTTTGTATGCATTTAAAGTATGATGGAAGCTTCATTAAGTGATGTTTCAAGTAAATTTCAATTAGAAAAACTCTTTGATAAAGAGATGTTTCAGAAACTCTACATCATGATTGATAAGATGCAAGAGAAGTATGAAGATAAGAGGGAAAGAAAAAACTTCAAGAGCAGTTGATTGGCATGAAGGAGGAGAAGCAAGAGCTTCTTGAGAAGATCCATGAGATGGAGACTCAACTCCATGATGCCAAAGAAGCCTTAGCCAAGCATGTGCATGAAAAAGAGGTTTTTCCTCTAAAAATGAATGTGTAGGTTATTTTGAAAGACACACTAGAGGAATAGGGTCCAAATTATTGATGAATATGGGTTGTGAAGGTAAAGGATTAGGAAAACGTGCACAAGGCATAGTTGAGCCAATTGTTGTTGAGGAAAGGCCTAAGTATTTGGGTCTTGGTTATGGACAGTATAATCGAGAAAGCTCTAAAGCCAAGGAGGCACATGAAGGTATTACAAGAAGGACTTTCATTTCATGTTCATTACCTCAAGCTTGTGAAGATTTTATTCATGAGGAATGCAAAATTTTTACACCCACTTTGAAAGAAGGTGTTCATAAGCATGTAGCTAATGATAATGGTGAACAAGAGGATGTTGAAAGCTCTCCAATCATTGAATGCATTGTTGGTATTATGAAGAGAGCCACTACCTCATCAAATTCAACCCCTCAAGAAGGCGATAAGGTGAATGTTCAAGGTATAATTTTTATTTTAATCAAGTTTCTTTTGATTGTGATAAACATGGAAAATTCTCACATAATATTTGGATAAATTTTTCATGTTCCTTTTGTAGTTTGAATAACCATAATGTTTCAATATGTTGGAAGAATATAGCCATGCACAGGCAACTTTCAAAGAAAAGGAAGCAGAAAGCCAAAGGTCCATTGGATAAAGAAAACCATTTTGAAAAGAAGATGTAGTTTTTTGGCACTCATTTCCATAAGCAAGGTCATCTTGTAGACAAGTGTTGGACTTTGTATCCAGCAAGTAATCCACGAAATTTGAAGAAGGTGGAGAAAGAGAATGGCAAGAATGGAAAATAAGATTCCATAATTGATGTGGGTCAAGATGATTTACATGATGATGATGTGCAACTAAAAGAAATGATATTGAAATGGTTTGGTAAGAGATGGTTAGATTGCTTATCCAATTAAGGCTTTGCATGCATTTTTATGTTTATGAATTTCTTTGCCAATGTAATTCATGTTGTATGATTACGCCAAGAAGGTGTTTTAAAGTGGGGTATGTTGAATCACTATTATTGCAACAATTTGTTTTCATTTCAGCTTTAAGTACAGGTAAATATGAATGGAGTTCTTGTACTTATGATTGTACTTGTGAGAGAGTTGAATAATTGTATATGTTAGCGTTGGAATCGACACTTGGATTGTATCAAGTGCCTAACCAGACACATCTTAAGCTCAAGGGATTTTCTTATAGTTGGATTATGATTTGGAAGGTGGTTGAAATTCCCACGCACTTGAAAATAAAAGGATTTTGAACAGATAAGTCACTCACACATATGAAGGTATTAGTGTTTGATGTGGTAGAAAGGATAAGTTTGTATTCTAATGGTTAGTGGAATATGAAAAGAACAGTGGGTCTATATGATATAAATCCACTGTTAAGATGAAAGGAAAATAAAATATTTCAGACCTGTAATGTATTGATGAAAGAAAGCTTATTCAAGACTTACAAGAATCTCATCACACATTTAAAATATTTATGTCATAGGGAATGCTTATGAACACGCTTACTATACACATTTTATCTAGAAAGCTTGTAAAAAAATACTAATAAAAATAAATAATCATGTACAGCTATATTATAAGACTGAAAAAAACATGAGACAACATATGTAGATCACAATCTAGAAATGAATCTATAATACATGGAAACCCATAAAGGAATTACACAATACACAAATCAAACCATTCATAAATCCTCAAGAGTGTAACTGGATATTATAAATTAAAAAGTACACAACTCAGGATGCAATGAGATGAACAACTGACGAACCCTTTCCTCATTGCTTTTCATAAAATATATACAAAAGGGTAATCTGTTAAAGATCCTCAAAAAGTGGAAGTTTGTTGTAGGACCTTTATTAAAACCTTCTAAATATATCAAACCACATTTAAATTTTATCCAAAAGTAATAGAAAGGAAGTTTGATGTACAATATTTGGTTTAAAAATTCATGAAGATAGAACTTAATAATATGGAAATCGAAATGGCTGAGCTGAGGTGGCTAACTTCTTCTTGATTGTTGGAAAAACTTTCTCCACAAAAAGTGCAATAGTAACCAAGTGAAAATGACACCTAGATCTTTATCCACAAAAGTGTAGGAGTAACCAATTGAAAAGGACACCTGGAAGACAACTTCACTGGATAAAACTTGGCAGGAAAAATATTACCACTGAGGAATCATATAATTTATCACCATCTAATGTCATTCTTTGAGACCAAAACAAAGAGATACCTTTTTATCTTCTTATGACCAAAACAAAAAACTACCTTTCTGAAAATGTAGCAATTTCTGATAACTGTGTAGATAGGCCCAAAACGATATTGATCTTTAGTTTTGGCTTGTTTTAGATATTCAATCATTAAAAATCTAGCACAGAAGCCAACAACCTAAGAGATTTTGCCTTAGTGACCCTCTTATTTGGTTTTCTCTTTTCTGCTTGTTTCTTCTTCTGAGCTTTCTTCTTCCCTGAATCATTTTCTGGACTCTCATCTATGTTCATTATCTCATCTCTAAGAGAAGGATTAGCTATGAGCTTGCTAGCTAGCCTGAGTTTATTTTTTGGTCTGGTATGAGGCCTTTGAATATATGGATTAGGAATATATGAAGGCCTTCTTCTTCCATGGATGACTCTGCTTTGTTGCTCATCTTCAAACTCTGTTTCACTACTCTCTTCTTCAAATGATGAGAATGAGTGGATTGTTACTTGCCTATTTCCCTTAGTTAATGAACTCATAGATGAATAAAGATGAGCTATTTTTGGTTCCTCTGTTGTAGTATCTGAAAATTTACTCTTTCCCTTAGCTGATGTTTTGAGAGAGGAATAAACCTGAGCTAGTGTTAGTTCCTCTGCTGCTGGAGTCACATTGACTTCTTCATTCCCTTGTCTAATCTTTGAAACAAGGCTTTGTGTTAATGGTCCAAGAGTGACCTTCTCCATACTACTAGCTTCCACTGAAGATCCTTCTGAAAGAATCAATATTATTCTTGGTTTATTTCTTGAAGAAGACACCACTTCTTCTTTGTCTTTAGAACTGGAATTCTTCTATACTAGAATGGCCTTTTTTTTAAACCTTCTTGCATTTTCTTGCCTGAAATACCCTAAGGTTTGTGGTTCCTTAGGTATCTTTCTGGTACAAACCTCCTTTGTTGGTTGCATCATAAGTATAGGAATGGTAGTTTCAACTCTAGCTCTTCTAGCCGAGCTTCTTGTCTACCTGCTTGATGGTGAAGAAGATTGATATTCCATTAAAGGGGTCAATATAGGTGTAGGGTTTGAATCTTCCTCCTGGGTATTCTATTTTTAAGGCCTTATTGGAATAGGGTCTCCTACAAAAGTTGCGAATATGGTCCATTTTTTATATTTTTGATTATATTTAGTATAACGCAGGGGTTTTGGGGTGGGTCAAAGCCCCTCATGCATTGTAAGTGGGTCAAGGGTATACCAAGAGTCCGCAAACCATGGTTTGCGGACCACTGGATGCGTAGGCTAAAATAGTATAAATAGTTGAACCTTTTTGAGTTGTAAGACAGGCTGCGATTAAGATTTATGTGAATTGCTAATTAGTAGATCTGTTTGCGTTTTTCGGGAAAGGACTCCTGTCGGCTGTGTGCACGGAGATCCTCAGTCCTACTGTGTGTAGACCCTACTGGCTGTGTACGTAGGTGGGTTTTGGGGTATGTAAGAGATTTTTTTATAAGTAATATATGCGAAGTATTGTGGATATCTGATGTTGTTTGATCTATCTGGTTATGGTTATTGTGGACTTAGATTATATGCGATTTTGTTACGAGCTACGAACGATATGTGTTTATGAGATGCGAATTATCTGTGTTATGATAACTGTATCTGCAATCTGATTAAGTCTGCTATGAATATATTGTTTTATGCTTATACTTGGATGTACGCACGTGGAAGTGAGCCTGATATATAAATCTGGTAAAATTGTACTCTGGTTAATCATTGAAAGTCCTGCGAATGACCTCTGACTGCGTAGATCTGATAGTTGTCGACGGTTCGAATTACCTACTCTCTCTCTCAGGGTGTGGAAAATTGGTTCCAACACCAACCCATACTGCTTCAGGTGAGACTTTGGCCTGCAAAAGCAAGTCACTACTGAAAGGGCCAGTAGTATAGGGGTTTGTTGGCAAACCTTAACCTCTGAACCTGGGTCAGGACCCCTTGAGCCAACAAATGGTTCCATTGCCGGGACCAGGAGCATTTTGAGAGAGGGATCGGGTAATGCTAAGGCCGTAATGGAAACTTGAAAGAAAAGAAATTGATGAATGGTTCGAACGGCAAGTTCATGAATTCGTAGTAAAATAAAACCACAGTAAGAGGTTGACCACCGAAAAGTGGAAAAATAGGTATATTTTCATAGAGATCTATGAAATATTTTTCGTAACCATTGCGATCGAGATTTAGGAGTGGCTCGCAAGGTTGGTAGATTTCAGAAGTGTTGGAAGGATGAGCGGGTCACATAGTGGACCCTAGAATTGATCCAACAGTTAGAGAAGGCTGATAATGCCATCACTCGCACTTTAGACCACTGGGTGGACATCGTGCTAGGGTGATTCATGACGAAATTTTCCAACGATAAATTCATATCCTACTCCGAAGCAGAATGAAGATTCTTCAAAGGATTTAGGGGTAAGTTTCTAAAGACTTTACCATTGATGATTAACATATTACTATGCGAAAAAAGTATTTTATGTAGCCACACCGAATGAATGAACTCTGATCTAGACGGAAGTACGACGCGAAGCGGCAAATACTATCGGACCAAACTATAAGGAGGTAGATCTGTCTATAGCCCAGTAAGGGAAGTAGCTGCAAAGAATCCTCCAGCCACACCAATTTCAAACCAACATAGGGGTAAGAATTCACCTACGCCTCCAACACCAGAAGATGACATGGATGCGCATATGAAATTTCCTACCTTTAAGGGTGTGGGAGATGAGGACATGGAGAAGTTCTAGTTTGTCACAGAATTGGCATGGACTGCACAGAACATAGCTAGTGACATGGTGAAGAGGGCACAACTTTCCCTTGCCTTCGAAGGAAGAGCTTTGGATTTGTACATGGGATACCTCAGACAACATGAAAATTCAGCCATCGAATAGATCAAGGATGCCTTAAAAAAATAGTTCAAGAAGCCCTCTGAATCGGTGTGGGAGGCTGATCAACGGCTAAAGAAGGTGATCAAGGAAGGAGGATTTCAATACGATGACAAACAGCACACGGAGTGGTTCATTGCTATGTTGCTGCCTCACCTGCGTGTACCTATGGGTCACCAAAATTTCGAATCTCCAGAAAAAGCCCTAGAGGTTGCTATGAAGTTAGAAGTTGTGCCCAGAGACGATACCCAGCTAGGCATCCAGCAGATCCAAGGACAACTGGAGGCAATGCACATGGAGATCCAGAACCTGTGAAAGGAGCAAGGCGCAGAGGCTAGCCCGAAAATATGGTGCATACGTTGCCGAATGAATGGTCACACCAAGGATAATTGCCTGCTGTTAACAAATTACATGTAGGCTGGGGGACCTAGTCCATTGCGCCCTAGGGAAGTGGTAGGACGAAGTGGGCTGGCACTACGGTGCGATGATTGCCACGTTGTAGGGCTGCACGACACGAACCACTGTCCCCGCCTGGCTGCGTACGTCCCAGAAGTAAAACAACAATGGTGTAGGTTCTGTAGGTCAGTAGGACATGATGAACAGAACTGCTGGACATATGATTTGATGATCGATCAAGGGAATCGCTATAGGGTGCAGTCGGACCCATCTTCACCCAGATCGCAGGGGGCTCCCCAGCAAGGGGAAAGGGAGGCGGAAGAGGTGGAAGCGTAGGTCGGGGATGAGGGTAACTCATCTGTTATAACTATGGAGAGGTAGGGCACTTTACTAGGGACTGTCCAAAGCCCACAAGATAGACTTGCCGGTATTGCAGGAAGTTGGACCATGCGATTGAAGACTGTCCAATCTTGATAGCGAAGATGCAGGAAAAGCAACTGAAACCTACGCAGAATGTGCAGAGGGTTAAGGCCGAACTACGAGACAAATATCCAAGCGTAAATGTCGTAACATGCAGAGGGATGGCCATTGGGGGGCCTGGGAAGAAAACTACAAATGAGCCTTTGATCCAACCAACTATTAGCAAACAATAAGTGTTGGATCTAAAAAAGGAGAAAGAACCATTTATCGCAACTCGCAAGGACTTTGCCGAGGCAGACGCATCTACTTTGCAGCTGCCTGAGAACCTCAAGGCAGATGAGGAGGTCAGACCCTTTTTACAAGCATGTATGAAGCTGCTGTGCAACCCGAGGGGTACGGAAAATATTCCGACATTGATAGATAGATGCGCAACACGACCTATCCTCCCTCCAAAAATCAAGGATGTACATAAACTCTATGGGTATAAGAAATGCACCGGCAGAGAGATGCAGTTGACTACGTAGATCAGTGATTACAAGATGGATCAGGTTATTTTGGACCTAGGGTCGGACGTGAATGTATTACCTAAAAAAACTTGGAAACACATGGGGGAACCTAAGTTGGAATGTTCCATTATCCAGCTGCGTATGAACAATAAACAGGTGATCATTCCATTAGGAAGAATATCAAAGATTGTGGTGGATATCTCAGGGGTTAAGGTCCGGGCTGACTTTGACGTAATTAAGATTGTCGAAGATGCAGACCCCACCCTACGCTCCTAGGCTTGGATTGGGCCATTGATATGGGAGGCATCATTAAACTAAAGAAGAGAAGCATGGTATTCGAGAATAACGGTACAAGGGTAATAGTACCATTAGATCCAGCAGAGGGTGAATAATACACAGAACTAGTGCATAATGAAGAGGATGTAGATCACATATATAAGTTGATTGTGTGAGATGAAGACTGGATCAACCCCACGGTGGAGGGGGTACTTTGCTGGGAAAAGGACAATGAATGTTTCTCTGACTCTTATGGGGAGATGGAGAATTGGTAAAACTGGTTACATGATGTCTCAATGTTGAGATTTCTGTGGATCACGAAGAACTTCCGCTGCATCTCCTCCGAGGTAAGAGATTTACCTTATTTTGATGGTTCTGGTAATGTTAGGGAATTTTTGCAAGCATTTGAAGCTGAGGTTCCCAGAGAATGAAGGTTATGGGCCCTTAACCTAGCAATGCATGCAACCCCTACACGATGGTGGGACATGCATAAGGAAGTGTTCCCGGCATGGGAGGATTGTCGGAGCAGGATTCTCTTGTGATTTGAGACCCTAGCGGAGGTATGGGTCAAGATGTTCCTTGGCCTAGGGGATATGCATGAACATGTGGTTGCATGGATGGAGGTGTGGGTGACCAAACTATGGGGGAGTGGGTTCATTCATTCATTCGCGCGTTGGGTCCAATCCCCACTGCCTGGTACCTAGATGTGGAGCTACATCAGCACACCCGCCACTGGGAAACTTTGAAGAATGACTTTATAGGAACATTTGGACTGATAGGAGGTTCTGCGACGCTTGAAGAAGCTCTACAGGACATAGATACGTTCGTGTTTAGCAAGACTAGCTCTTCTGTAGTATTCGGAACGTCGACATGGGAAACACAGATGTAGGATATTGTCAACTGCCGCAGCTTGGCAAGTGAGGAAGGTGAAGATAATCCACGGTTTGTTTCTATCCCTGAGTGAAAAGGGGAGCACGCCGTTGAGGGACCTCCACTAAGGGAAGTGGATGTCACTAAGCCTCTCAAACTGCACAAAGTAAACATTGGGACAAAAGACCACCCTAAATTGGCTAAGATCGGGGACTACTGGGATGAGAATACAGTAGGTAAAGTGGATGAATTACTTACAGAATATCAGGACTTGTTCCCTACAAAATTTTCTGAGCTAAAGGGGATCACGGGGGATCTAGGGTCATGCATATCACTCTCAAACCCAATGCGCGGCCCATAAAGCAGCGACCTTATAGATTGAACTCCAAATATAAGCAGAAGGTCAAGGAGGAGCTCAATAAAATTCTTGCTGCAGGGATCATCGAACCTGTTGAACAATCAGACTGGGTTAGTCCAATGGTGTTTCAAGAGAAAAAAACTAAGGGAGATATTCGGATCTATGTGGACCTACGCAAGTTAAACGATGCCTGCATTCATGATCCATTCCCAACGCCATTCTTAGATGAGATCTTAGACAGTGTGGGAGGACAGGAATCATACTCTTTCATGGACGGGTTCTCAGGATACCATCAGATAAGAATCACACCAGAGGACTGCAACAAAAACACGCTCACCACTGGGTGGGGATATTTTCAGTATACTGTCATGCCGTTTGGACTCAAAAACACCCCTGCGATCTTCTCTCAGGTCATTTTCACAGTGTTAAAAGAATTCATTCACAAGTTCCTCGAGCTGTATTTCGATGATTGGACTGTCTTCGACCTGGTCAAGGCACACATCTCAAACCTACAGATGATGTTGGATGCCTACCGGGAACACCATATTTCCCTAAATATTAAGAAGTGTATCTTCTGCGTACCCTTCAGAATCTTGCTCGGCCACATAGTTTTTCGGCAAGAACTCATGGTAGATCCTAACAAAATCGCAGTTATCACAAATTTTCCAGTACCAACCATGGAGAAACAGCTGTGCTTGATCCTTGGACACACGGGCTACTACAGGAAATTCATTCGAGGCTATGCGATGATTATTGCCCCTATGGAAAAATTTCTCAAGAAGGATGTTTCATTCTTTTGGAATGACAAATGCCAAAAGAGCTTCGAGCTACTAAAGGAAAAGATGGTCTCGGCACCTATTCTCATCTTTCCGGATTGGGAGAAGGTATTTCATGTTCATGTCGATGCATCAGGCATTGCTCTCGAGGCTATCCTTAAGCAGCCAGGGGAAGGAGATGTTGACCATCCAGTTACCTTTACAAGTAGGAAGCTCTTTGGAGCGGAACGCAACTACTCCACCATCGAGCAGGAGGGATTGGCCATGGTTTACACATTGCAGAAATATCGGCATTACTTGTTAGGAGGTCACTTCAAAATGTTCACAGACCATCAGCTTTAAAATACTTGGTCAATAAGCCTATGTTGGGGGGGGGAATATGCCGGTGGCTACTGCTATTTCAGGAGCATGACTTTGAAATCATAGTCAAGCCAGGAAAGTTGAATGCAGGGCTAGACCACTTGTCTCGAATAGAGAATGGAGAGGAGCCAACCGACCTGGAAGACGGATTACCTGATGCACAACTATTTACTATTAGGGTAGTCGATGCACACTTCACTGATATCATTCAGTTCTCGACTACCGAGATGACACCTCAAGAGTACTCTGTACAACAGAAAAAAGAGTTAGTCACCTAGGCAGTAGGCTTTACCATCATCGCAGGACACTTATATAAGATGGGGGCAGATGAAGTATTGCAGCGATATGTTTTGGAGCACGAAAGGCATGCTGTCTTGACCAATGCTCATGATGGAGTAGCAGGAGGTCACTACAAAGGGAAATCAGCGAGGCATAAGATCTTTAGGGTTGGGTTATGGTGGCTAACCCTACATATTGACGCCCACAACTATTGTACAGCCTACGATACGTGCCAACGAATAGGGAGGCCATCTCGTAGAGATGAAATTCCCCTTCAACCACAAATGGCCCTACAAGAATTTGATAGGCTATCGAATACATCGGGCCTATCAACCCCCTAGGAAAAAATACGGGTGCACGCTACATTATTACAGCCACCAACTATGTAACCAGGTGGGCGAAAGCACAAGCAGTAAATGATTGTACTGCAGATACCACTGCACATTTCATCTTTGAACAAATCCTGACCAGGTTTGGATGTCCCAAGATTCTCATGAGTGACAGAGGTACACACTTTGTTAATGAAACAATCCAAAATTTGACTGAGGAATTCCGGATCCATCATGCGAAATGTTATCACCAAAATAGGACCCTGATAAACTGCTGATCAGACCACTTCAGTGTAGCTATCTCAAACCAATATTTTGGCTAAGGCTTAGCCTCCTCAGCTTGAGATGGCTCTCTCAAGGGTTAATGATTAGATAGATGGCTAATTCCATTGTTTTTGTCTTGGTTTTATATGTTTGTAGGTTGAAAAGATGAAGGCTTACTACCATTGGGCTATGGAGTCAACAAGTCAGTAGATTCAGTGGCAAGATATCTTGACATGGAAGCTGATACAAATAGGGTTTTTAACAAAGAAAATTCACTCAATAACATAGGTCAAAATAGTCATTCCATTACTAAAGGAAGTCAAAGCATAGGGTTATGAATTCTGAGTAATAGCAATGAAATCTAGTGCTAGTGGTTCAAAGGTAGTTTACTTACAAGATACAGGAAAAACACAGTCATCCCATTAATAAAGGAAGTAAGAGCACATGGTTGTGAATTTTGAGTAATAGTAATAAGATCTACTGCAAGTAATTTAAAGTAACATATAGATCAAGAAAACATTAAACCCCATGAGAAACTCAGAGCTGTCAAGAAGAAAAAACCTCTCTGTATTACTGATTATAGTCCATAACATAAAGCAGTAGTTGGGCCAAAAAGTCTCCAACCCATATGAATTCGACCTAATGCTTTATATAGAGCATTTAAATCTTGGATTCCATGGTCCATCATTAGGAGAATTTGAATTCTATCCTGGACACCTATTCTATTCATCAAACAAACTATTAATTACAAGCTGACAACTAACTGTCTTTTAGGAGTCCTAATACAAATAGGAGTGAAAATCCTAAACATGTTTGAAAACAAAATTATCTAAACCTTTAATGCTTCCTTTGACAGCTGCAACCTCACGAGGTCGAATTTTGATGATGCCTTTAGTCTTGTTATAAACCCTACTAATTCATGACCTAATTGTCCTAAAAACCAGGAGACAGAGTTCCTGCTTTTTAGCCCCTTAACCTTCATGCTTATATTTGAGCAGCTTTTCTGGCCTTGATAACTGTTTCATATATGTGGCAGGTGTTAAATTTTCATTAAAACTTCAATCTTCCACCTGTGAAAAAATAAATCCTTGAAAAAATGGAAAAGGAGATGAAATTTGACTGTGCTACGAAAATAGTTTGTTTTCGTAGCGCAGATTTTATAGCACTGTAAAATATTCCTTTAGACCATTATTTATTCTGTTCTACAATATGAATCTTCATCTATTATCCTCATCTGTCTACCAGCAACATTAAAGCTTGAAACTCAACAGAACTTACCACCAAAATACATATATAAAGTGCTAAAAGTTCACTTTCAGCAATTGAAACTGCTGTGTATGCTCTTTTTTAACACAGTCTTCAAAAATTTAAAGTTCGGGGATTCTCAAAATTTCATAAGGACTGGTATGATCACCAAAAATAAAAACAACTTAACTTTATAATATGTTATTCTTCAAAAATGATCTTCTTCTTAATATCAAAACTAATTTAAGATTTATCTTTACTGCACTTTTTCATCTAAAAAATAGATGTTGAGACGGAGCTTTTATCTCCCACCCATAATGTATTTTGAAAAAATAAAGGAGAATTTTGGAGACAAATCTGTTTTGAACAAAAACCTCTCTTGGTTTTTTGAAATACCTCTCCTATTGCCCAGAAACTGTCTTTGAACAACATGTGTAAAATTGGAATATTCTGATTTCTAAAAATATGGCTTCAGATAAAGCCATTTATCTCCCAACTGATAACACTTTTGAGAAACGTGAGATAGGTTATTGTATCTGGAGATGTTATGAAGAGAAATTTTTTTCATAATTTCAAAATACCTTTTCTTGTGGCCAGAAAATGATCTTGAAGTGAACTACTAAAACCAGAAAGTAGAGTTTTTCTCTCAATGACTTTCAGCAGTTTCATAGCACAAGTTGAGTAATCAATTTATCCCACCTAATAATGAATTTGATCCGGATTCATGTAGGAATGAAACAGAATAAACATATAAACATAAATACAGAGATGTAGTGGAAATAACACTTCATTTCATTAATATCAAAGAACTGAAATTTGCTTACAGACAGAATGGAAATAAAACTAGCTAGGGCGCTGGTAGCTATCTCTGAGAAGAGATGTGGCAGCTACAGGCCTATGAACTGAGTTAAAATGAGGCTTGAGGGCCTATTTATCATTTAGAAACAATGGGAAATCCTAAACAGCCAAAACCCTAACCCTAGGAGATGAAGCGCCAAAACTATGGGCCCCGTTTGGGTAAATTGGTGTTTCAACTTCCTAGGGGCGTAACTTTGGCATACGATCTCCGTTTGACGTGTAACATACCTCGTTAGAAAGATCTATCCAAGTAATACAAATTTGGAATGAGCAACATCAGTCCATGGACCCATGTTGCTCTTCGTTTTCCTAAAAAACGTCGTTTAGGGCCTCAAAACGGCTCCGGATGTTTAGGACCCGAAAAACTGCTAAAAATAGTTAACTGTGCCGAAAATGAAAAACTGAAATAGACAATGGTGGAGCCCCAAGTGGAATAGGTAGGTGACCACCAATATCCACCTGGATCATTCCTCCCCCCTTAGGAAGCAATGGTCCCCATTGCGTTAAGTTCCTCCATGAGATGAGGAAATTTCTGCTGAAGTTGGTCCCTGGTGAACCACTTTCCTTGGTGTAGGAGTTGGCCAGCTTTTATAACCCGATATAGTTGGATCTTCTGCTGGCGAGTGTTCTTGATTTGCATGTCCATGATGCAATCTGTGGTGGCCTGTTCCATGCAGTCTGGATTTAACTCAGTTGGTGTGAGTTGTTCTACAATGTCCGAGGTGTCCAGTAGAGGTGGGAAGTAAGGACGAAGGCGATCCACATTGAAGACTGGGTGCAGACCAAGGAATGGTGGAATACTGAGCTCGAATGCATTGTTCCCTACAGCCTTGGTGATGGTGTACGGCCCGTATCGGAGCGGGCAAAGCTTGCGGTGGGGTCTAGTGATGCGCTCCTTCTGCAAATGTAGCCATACTTTGTCACCCACCTAGAAGTTGTGTGGCACCCGGTGTTGATCATGGCGTTGCTTGTACTTGGCATTGGCTCTCTCCAATATATCATGAACCTGTTGGCGGATGTGTTGAATGCGCTCGATGAAGCTATTGGCTTTGTCAACTTCAGACTGGACATGAGCTGAATTGGCTTGAGCAGCTGCAAATGGCATGGCTACGTCAATGGGACATAGTAGCTGGAATCCCAAGCCCACCTGAAAGGGGCTATGGCCGATTGAACTGTGGAGAGCCCGATTATAACTATTTTGTACACAAGGGAGGCTCTCGTCCCATGTGCGTGGATGCTTTGAATTGTACATGCGCAGAATGTGTACAATCATTCTGTTGACGACCTCTGTCTGGTCATCTGTTTGGGGATGGAAACCTGTGGACTTGGTGAGCTTGGTATCCAACATCGACCAGAGGTTGGACCAAAATGTGCTGAGGAACTTGCTATCCCGATCTGATAGACACTGGATCCGGCACCCCACTGCTCAAAGAAGAGCTGTGGTTTCACTGTGATATTCTTTCCTTGCAAAGCCGCCATAATGCCATCTTCGAGAATCATGCCGACGACCACAAAACACAGTCATTTCCCTGCTTAGTAGAAGGCAGGCCCGACATGTAATCCATGGAGATGGATTCCCAAGGTCGACTAGGGGTAGGTAGAGGAGTACATAGGCCTTGCTTCTTGATGGTCGGTTTGGCAATCGCACAAGCAGTGTAGGATCTGATGTGCTTCACGACATCCTTTCGAAGGCTCGGCCAATAGAAATACTTCTGCAGGATTGCTACTGTTTTCTCGACCCCGAAATGCCCAGCGACTCGACTGTAGTGTGCTTCCCATATCATATTGGCACGCTCGCTTGAAGGAACACAAAGGTGTCCCATGTGACATAAAAGTGCATCTTGGAGGTGAAAATTTGGAACTTGCGTACCCCCCAAGAGTGCCTTGTAAGTTTGGCCGAATTCTGGGTCACTCTCATAGAGAAGCGGCCAATCAGAAGTCTCGTGCCCACAAGAGTTGAGCACAATGGTGAGCGCCACGATCGGTGGTCGACTGAGGCAGTCTGCAACATGATTGGTGCTACCCTTCTTGTACTTGATGTTCAAATGAAACTGTTGCAGATATGTGGACCACTTCTGATGGCGATCATTCTGCAACTTCCCTTGTGTCTGTATGAACTGCAGGGGCCGGTGGTCCGTGTGGATGATTGTTTCCTTCCCCAAAATGTAATGCTTCCATTGTCGACAGGCTTGCACAATGGAATACATTTCTTTGTCATAGGTGGGATACTTGCGAACTGTCTCAGACAATGTCTCACTGTGATATGCCACTGGATGTCCCTGTTGAGTAAGAACTGCCCCAATAGCATAGTCAGAGGCATCCGTCTCGATCTCAAATGGCTGCTGCAAGTCTGGTAAGGTGAGCACTGGGGCAGAACAGAGGCGATTTTTCAATTCTTTGAACGCCTTCTGTTGAGGTTCCGACCAAAAGAAGTTTTCTCTCGCTCCTCCTTTGGTGACTTGACTCAAGGGCCAAGTGATATGAGAGAATCCCAATATGAATCTATGGTAGAAATTAGCAAGACCCAGAAAGCTGCGAAGCTCTGTTATAGTAGTCGGGGCTGGCCAATCCCGAATGACTTGGATCTTGGCTGGATCCACATGCACCCCCTTTCATCAATAATGTATCCCAGATATTGAACCTGGGTCATGCCAAACGTGCACTTCTCCAAATTGGCACACAACTTGTGTTGCCGCAGTGTTTGGAGGACTTGTCGGATGTGATGAAGGTGCTCTTCCCAAGTCCTGCTGAAGATCAGAATGTCATCCAAGTACACCACTACGAATGAGTTGGTGAATGGCCGCAAGATGTCGTCCATCATCCTCATGAAGGTTGCGGGAGCATTCGTCAACCCGAAAGGCATGACCAGCCATTCAAAAAGGCCTTCCTTAGCTTTGAAGGCAGTCTTCCACACATCTGAGGGTTCAATTGGTACCTGGTGATACCCAGACTTCAGGTCGATCTTACTGAAATATTTTGCACCTTGGAGTTGGTCCAGAAGGTCATCAATCCGTGGGATTGGGTACCTATTCCGGACAGTAATCTTGTTCAGTGCCCGATAGTCAATACAGAGTCTCCACGTCCCATCCTTTTTCCGTACCAACACGATCGGGCTCCCACATGGTTATGAACTTGGTCTGATGTGACCTTTCTGCACAAACCTCCGACCTACCTCTTGATTTCATCATTCTCCGTAACGTAGCCGATAGATCGGGTCCATTAGGTGGGCGGCACTGGGTCGACGGTGCTTGACTCCGACGCGTGTGAGGGAAACCCCCGTGTGGGTGAGGTGAATATACTGCATTCTCCTCCACAACCTTATCCATTTGTTGTTGTTGTGCGTAGGAGCCCTGTCTGGAGGTCGTGGCCACAGTCTTCTTCTTGCCCTAGGGGCAGATCATCAAGAAAATGAATTTCCTGGTTTGGGAAATGAGCTTACCGCATTGTTTTGCAGTAACCAAAGAGATAGCGGCAGGAGGTGGTAACTCTGGTATCCTGTGCAACTTATTTCCCAAAGTAACAATAACAGCGCAAGGCTGAGACTCATACACAGCATGACGCTTCCACAAGTATGGTTGTCCTAATAATACATCAGAAACATCAATAGGAGCAACGTCACATAATACCTCATCCGTGAAGGGTTTGATGCTATAGGGAAGGCGGCACTGCTGGCTGACGCGGAGATCTCGTCCTTGGTGAAGCCACCCGATGGTGTATGGATGTGGGTGAGCTGTGGTCGGCAAGCCCAACCGCTTCACGGCGTCTGCTGAAATGAGGTTCTTTTGGCTCCCATTGTCGACAATGAACTGTACCGGGGAGCCCTTTACCCACATCCGGGAGTGGAAGAGACGTTCCTCCTCCTCTGGATCTTCCGGTTCCTCCTTTTGGATCTTTGCAGTGGCAACAGTGGCGTTGGGCTCCGCATCAATAATCGGTTTCCCTTTTTCATTCGCCTTTTCAGGTTCTGATTCGGAGTCAGAGCATGCATCTGACTCAGAAGCCCTCATCTCGGCCACTAGCGACTGCTTGGCCCGACACTCACTTGTGTTGTGAGTGGAGCTCTTATGGAACTCACACCACTTTCCCGTGTCCTTCTTTGGCTTTGCGGTGCTGTTCTTTTCTTGTGGCTTTGATGAGTTGTCTTTAGCCGCCATGCCTTGGCTCTGTCCTTTGTTCTGCGGTTTGGAAGCACCTTTCCCTTGCTTTTGATTCGCAGATCCAAAGTCTCGCTTCTTCTGTTTGAATTTCTGCTCAATCTTGGCAGCATACCGGTATGCCGTACCAAGCGAGGAGATGTCGAGGAACTCCATTTCCTCCCGAATGTATCTGTGCAGACAGCTGCGATACTTTAGCACCAAATGTTTCTCTGAATCTTTGATACCCAACTTTGTGCGCAGGGTATGGAACAGATTCGTCAGCTCGTGCACATCTTGATCCCTTTGTTGTCGCAGCGTGGTCCATTGTATGTACTTGTCCTCATAGCTCCCCACGGGATAGTATTGTTCCTTGACGGCATCTCGAAAAGAATTCCAAGTTGGTACGGCCGAGAACAGAGAGGGTTCTGTCTGGTCCTTGTTCTCACAGTAGGTTTCCCACCAGTCCTTATTATGGGGGGTAGCTTTGAGGAGTGCAAAAATAATCTTCTCCCGGTCTGAAAAGTCATGAACAGAGAAATATCCTTCTAATAGATTCAACCATCTATCTACGGCATCTGCGTCTATTTGACCCTCAAATATGGGAATGTCAAAATTTAGTTGTACCTTAAAGGGAGTCGCAACTCCAGAGTGGCTACTGGATGCAGATGCGCCGCCGGTGGGCAGCCGTTGAAGGATCTGAGCAAAGCTATCCATCATCGCGTTCCTTTGTTTTTCGAGGGCCTCCTCGAGCAATATTTTGATAGGATCTCCTGCTCCCTCATCTTTCTTTTTGTCCCCCATGGGCGTCCGTGAGGTTTGTGAGGCTGATCTTGCAAAGGTTCCACCAGATCAAGCCCTAGCTCCTTATACCCCGACCTCGTTGGGGACATGCAAAGAAGGATCGAGAAAAAGCAGACCGCTCTGATACCACTGATCCGGATTTATGCAGGAACGCAACAGAATAAACATATAAACATAAAGACAGAGATGCAACGGAAATAACACTTCATTTCATTAATATCAAAGAACTGAAATTTGCTTACAGACAGAATGGAAATAAAACTAGCTAGGGCGCTGGTAGCTATCTCTGAGAAGAGATGTGGCGGCTACAGGCCTCTGAACCGAGTTACAATGAGGCTCGAGGGCCTATTTATCATTTAGAAACAATGGGAAATCCTAAACAGCCAAAACCCTAACCCTAGGAGATGAAGCGCCAAAACTATGGGCCCCGGTTGGGTAAATTGGTGTTTCAACTTCCCAGGGGCGTAACTTTGGCATACGATCTCCGTTTGACGTGTACCATACCTCGTTAGAAAGATCTATCCGAGGACTACAAATTTGGAACGAGCAACATCGGTCCATGGACCCATGTTGCTCTCTGTTTTCCCAAAAAACGTCGTTTAGGGCCTCAAAACGGCTCCGGAAGTTTAGGACCCAAAAAACTGCTAAAAATAGTAAACTGTGCCGAAACTGAAAAACTGAAATAGACAATGGTGGAGCCCCAAGTGGAATAGGCGGGTGACCACCAATATCCACCTGGATCAGAATTTAAATAACCTGAGAGAGGTTTTTGTAGTTAAGTATGTTAGGAATAAAAACCTCTTTAATTTTTCAAAAATGAGTTTTCAGTTGCTCAGGAACCCCCTTGGAAGTTGACTACTAAAAACAGAAAAACAGGGTTTTTGCCTCATAGTGCGCAATGAAAACAACTTATTTTCGTAGCACAAATCACCTTTTTTGAACTAGCCGTGCTACAAAAATGTGGATTCCTATATGATTGCAAAAATTTAACCCAAAAATTCATGGCAGGACCCCTAAATGAAAAATATGACCTATTTGACCATGAAGTGAACCTAAAGGGCTTTATTTGAAAATGAAAACTGACATTTTAAAACTTCTAAATGGATGATGGGATCTTTAAACCATGGAATAAGACTTCTAAACTTTATTTGGAAATGAAAGATGAAATTTTTGAGACTCTAAGCCTATTGCTTACCCTTCCAATCATGAAATAACTTAAAACCTATCTAAGACCTCCTTGAAATCATGACCAAAAGCAAATTTGACACAATGATGTTTTGATAATTTTTGGGTGATAGCAGTGGCTCCACATGGGATAGTGTGCCCCTGTGGTACACTAAGAACCGGTATCTCCAGTGCTTCTATCCATCCTTTAAAATAAAACTCTGAAATTCTGCCCAATCTGCTTTAAAATTTTATGGTCTTCACCTCGGGCTCAAGTTTGATGGTCTCTGCAAGAAGCACTCAAACTGTACCTACTAAAAATGCTCAGTCAACCTACCTTGAGCTTATTTTCACATTCCTACCTACCTAACCTATCTGCTGCAATCTCCATTTGTAGCTCAAGGAACATGAAAATTCCAATGAAACCAGTCATTGATCTGATCTGACACTTGAATCTCTTGACTGTGCTTGAAGAAAAAATAAACATGATATTGAAATAATCGAGGCAGCATGAGATATATCTGATCTTCAAGATGAAAATATAACTGGAAATCTGAACAGTAAATCTTTTCCATGTAATCAGTTATAGAACCATAGAAGACATAATTTTATTGAAAATTCTCATGACATTCTAAGACTTTGGACCACACATACATGCTTTGATCAACCAGATAAGACATCAGTTGTGTGCTCTCAAACTGATTTTCAAACTGATTTTCAAAAACAGTGCATTCTTCCTCAATCTCAAAGGAGAAACGTAGAAACACTCTCTCTTTGTGTTCTGTCATAGAAAGCTTTTGAAAAGAATGATCATGAACATGAATACTATATGATTGAATTTGACCTTGTAAGCCTTCAATGTCTTTCTCAATGTTATTAGCAACTTCATCCAAAAATTTTGTCTTATCTTATGTCTTGCACTCAAATTATTTTAGATAAGAAGACAAGGACAAAGAAAATTTTTCATCTATTTCTTCATTAATATGATCATCATTCCATTGTTTGAAACCTTGAATTGAAGGAGAGTTTGCCACCAACTCTGTTCTGTCTATCCATTCCTACAAAAACATAAGCCAAAAGTCTGCAAATGACTTAATAGATCTGACAGGAAAAATTTCAATCCACTGTTTACATTTCCCTTGAAATGAATCATAGAACAACATAATGAAAACATCTTCATGTTTGACTCTAAGAAGCTCAGTAAAATCACAAAAATATGATATATGCTTTAAAGTTAAACTTAAATCTTCTCCATTGAATTTTGGACCATTCCTTAAAAAATATGTATCCTTGGGAAAATGATTTGGGAAACCATGAATTCCTGAAAAATTTATACATGAATACCTTGAGACAAGAATGGTAGCATCTGAGTTCTTCATAAGTCCAGTGGAATCACCATGAATCTATGAATTTTGAATTCTTCAGCAATGGAGTCACCAAGGTAGTTTTGTAGCCTCGAACAGATTCTAAGCTCCTGCTACCTTTAGAAGTTCAATTTCTTGATTTCGGGAATGAATAATCTTTAGGCTCCTGGCAGATGCACCAAAATGTTATCACCAAAATAGGACCCTGATAGGCTGCTGATCAGACCACTTCAGTGTAACTATTTTAAA
The DNA here is from genome assembly GCA_034641835.2 of Pinus albicaulis. Taxonomy (NCBI): domain Eukaryota; kingdom Viridiplantae; phylum Streptophyta; class Pinopsida; order Pinales; family Pinaceae; genus Pinus; species Pinus albicaulis. The sequence goes on from CM076575.1 coordinate 485,923,601, forward strand.
CCAATCTTTTGGCTAAGTCTGAGCCTCCTCAGCCTGAGAGGGCTCTCTCAAGGGTTAATGATTTTTTGATTAATGATTAGATAGATGGCTAACTCTATTGTTTTGGTCTTGGTTTTATATGTTTGTAGGTTGAAAAGATGAAGGTTTACTACCATTGGGCTATGGAGTCAACAAGTCAGTAGATTCAGTGGCAAGATCTCTTGACATGGAAGCTGAGACAAATAGGGTTTTTAACAAAGACAATTCACTCAATAACATAGGTCAAAATAGTCATTCCATTACTAAAGGAAGTCAGAGGACAGGGTTATGAATTCTGAGTAATAGTATGGAAATCTACTACTGGTGTTTCAAGGGTAGTTTACTCACAAGATTAAGAAAAACACAATAATTGCATTACTAAAGGAAGTCAGAGCATATGATTATGAATTCTGAGTAATAGCAATGAAATCTAGTGCTAGTGGTTCAAAGGTAGTTTACTCACAATATACAGGAAAAACATAGTCATCCCATTACTAAAGGAAGTCAGAGCACATGGTTGTGAATTTTGAGTAATAGTAATAAGATCTACTGCAAGTAATTTAAAGTAACACATAGATCAAGAAAACACTAGATCCCATGAGAAACTCAGATCTATCAAGAAGAAAAAACCTCTCTGTATTACTGATTATAGTCCATAACATAAAGCAACGACTAGGCCAAAAAGTCTCCAACCCATATGAATTTGACCTATTTCTTTATATAGAGCACTTAAAATCTTGGATTCCATGATCCGTCATTATCAGAATTTGAATTCTATCCTTGACACCTATTCTATTCATCAAACAAAATATTAATTACAAGCTAACACCTAACTGTCTTTTAGGTGTCCTAATAGAAATAGGAGTGAAACTCCTAAACATGTTTGAAATTTTTTTTATCTAAACCTTTAATTATTCCTTTGACAACTGCAACCTCATGAGGTCGAATTCGGATGATGCCTTTAGTCTTGTTATAAACCCTGCTGATTCATGATCCAACTGTCCTAAAAACCAGGAGACAAAGTTCCTACTTTTTAGCCCCTTAACCTTCATGCTTATCTTCCTGCAGGTTGAGGGCCTATCGAACAACCTGCAGGAAGTTAACAGGAAAGACCCCATTCAGGATGGTTTATGGTAAGGAAGCCATTATGCCCATGGAGTATATTTCTCCTAGTTTGCGTATCGCAGAATTTAAAAACATGGTAGAATCGGACGTCATGAAAGAGCGATTAGTGCAACTTATGGCTTTGGAGGAAGATCGGTTTATTGTGAATTTCCATCAGCAAGTCCAGAAGGCTCGCGATAAAGCCTAGCATGACCAACACATTCGCCAAAAGAATTTCATGGAAGGCCAATTGGTCCTCTTGATTGATAGCCAGTTTTTAAAGCATCCTAGGAAGTTCCAACAACATTGGCTTGGTCCCTACACAGTTAAGGAGATAACAGATGGTGAAGAGGTTAGGATTGCTACCCTGCACGGAGATATGCTCCCCCTTGGCTACATTAATGGTAGCCGGCTCAAATCATATCGGATCAAATGACTCTATGGCCGGAGTAGCCATACAGGCGCAGGTAGAAACCCCACTGCCACAAGTGACTCGGGACGAGTCACAAGATTGTGTTGGGGGACTGTTGGAACATGGTTTCCTATAAGAGCTGTGAATATGGTCCATTTTTGTATATTTTTTATTATATTTAGTCTAATGCATGGGTTTTGGTGTGGGTCAAAGCCCCTCATGCATTGTAAGTGGGTCAAGGGTAGACCAAGAGTCTGCAAACTATAGTTTGCGGACCACTAGATGCATAGGATAAAATAATATAAATAGTTGAACCTTTTTCAGTTGTAAGACAAACTGTGATTAAGATTGATGCGAATTGCAAATCAGTAGATCTGTTTGGGTTTTTTGAGAAAGGACTCCTGCCGGTTGTGTGCGGGGAAATCCTTAGACCTGCTGTGTGCGGACCCTACTGGCTGTGTGCGTAGGTGGGTTTTGGGGTATGTAAGATACTTTTTGATAAGTAATATATGCGAAGTATTGTGGATATCTGATGTTGTTTGATCTATCTAGTTATGGTTATTGTGGACTCGGATTATATGCGATTCTGTTACGAGCTGCGAACGATATGTGTTCATGAGCTGCGAATTATCTGTGTTATGATAACTGTATCTGCAATCTGATTAAATCTGCTACGAATATATTGTTTTATGCTTATACTTGGCTATCCACACGTGGATGTGAGCCTGATATATAAATATGGTAAAATTGTACTTTGGTTAATCATTGAAAGTCCTGCGAACGACCTCTGACTGTGTAGATATGATAGTTACCGATGGTTCGACTTACCTACTCTCTTTCTTAGGGTGCGGAAACCTGGTTCCAGCACCCACCCATACTGCTTTGGGTGAGACTTTGGCATGCGCAAGCAGGTCACTGCCGAAAGGGCCAGTAGTATAGCAGTTTGTTGGGAAACCTTAACCTCCGAACCTGGGTCAGGACCCCTCGAGCCAACAAGCCTTCCCACTTTTCTCCTTGAATTAACACTACTGAAACCCTCATCTGCTAGGAACTTGTTCCATGTGGTTATGTTCGTCTTCAAATGATAAACCGCCAACATTTTAATTAACCCCTGGTGACAAAGATTATGGAGTGAATAATTTGGGGTTCGTTGTATCTTTTGAGACATTTTCAACAACGATTTGTAGAGGGAGAATGGGGGGTTCATAGGTCTAGAGCCCGAAATATGAGAGAAAAACATCATCTGATACTGTTGCACTATAGAGAACCTGCCTTCACAGGTGATATAATGTTGCATTGTGGTGATAATTCCTTTCCATTCAGGTTTGAAATAGGAAATATGGAAAATAGGGGTCCAATCTACATTTTCATGCTCAGGTTTAAGATATGCATTTAAATCCTCTCTAAACAAAGTTTTTCTGCTATACCATGACTCACCTAAAGATGACAGCTGGGTAGCTCGTGTTATGATGGCCTCTGATATTTTGAAAGTCTAAGACCCCATCTTGACTTGCTCTCCATTAAAAGACTTGACAAATGCTTGAGAACTTCTTAAAAAACTGATACCATCCAGCTACCTGAAACTGTGCCTTCACACAATGATCAACAAACCTTGTATTAGCTGGTTCTGAGCAGTTTACCTTACCACTCTTACCCATTCTATTTTACTAACAACTAACTCAACCTCTAATGAACACATGTAAAACACAATGAACAAAAATAAGCCACGAAGCCCTAACTGCTTGCTGGAAGACAATCAACTACTGTAACTTTCTCGTGGTAAATGGTTATAGGAGACAATGATCTGCATGCCCTTAATCAAGGTGAGGTTAAGTGACACAAAATCGAATGATTTGAATTTAGGTGCCAACTCACTCCACAAAATATTTCACTCATCGAATAATTAACTAACTATTACTCATACTTCAATTTTGATCTACTTCACCTTTAATGAGTAGCGTTATATTAACTAGCCTTAACAAAAAGAATAACTAAACCCTTTTTAAGTGGACCTCCAATTGGAAATGGCTACGTTTCAAAAAAGGGTAATATCTTTTGTTTAGTACCATACCTTCAATTATTCCAAAGAGTAGTGTCTTTTCACCTGAGTAATGCCTTTTCACTTGAGTAATGCCTTTTCACCTCCTTATGCAAATTCTGAAGAAAATATCTACTTTTCAGAAAAGGTAGCTATTCTATGTTGCTTATGAAACCAAATTTTATGGGAAAATTGCTACTTTTCTGAAAAGGTAGCAATTTCTTGTTATTCCTGAAATAGTAGATGACTCTAACATTTTATGCTCAGCCTTGGATCATTCACTTTAAGAAGATATTATTATGGATAAATAATATTCTCAAACTGAATCCATGGCCTTAACCACTTCAAGGTAGTTAAAAGACTTATTTAAAAGAAAATTTACCCTAATTACTCTAAGATACAAAGACAAACTATTGGACTCAAAAATTTTGGATTTCGTTGAAAATAATAAAACTTTTGACACATTTTTTAACCCTCCAGGGCCTTCAACCACAGGCTAAAGGGACAAGAGAGGATCAAAGACACAAATGCAATGGTGACCAAATTTTCGAAAATTGCAGTGCTAACAGTGGCTCCTATTGGGGATGAAGTCCTCCCTGTGAGGCTTCAAGGATAGTAGATTCAATGCCTTAAATTCTTAGGACTTTTACGATTTTAGAAGCTAACGACAAGAACTAAATTTTCATTTATTGATGATCAAAATATGGATCAGGGGAAAAAATTAGCTCAAAATTAAAGTGCTCAGAATTGCACCAAACTAGAATGAAAGCAAGCGGCTCTTCGCAAGGAAACCAACGCAACTCGTTTTGTTGGAAACCAAGTTCATATGAAGGAGTTATGGTCTGCTGATTGTCGTTTAGAACATGCAAATTAAAAAAAAAAATATTGCAGAACAGGTACAGCTAATGAAATGACAGTTCAGTCAGCGTGTAGAAAATATTCTTCTGTTTTTGTTCAATGGGATCGTGACAAGTGTCACTACGGGATTCACCAGTTTGGTTTGTGAAGGTAAAAAATTGCCCAATATCCTCCAAGGTTGAATGTGGGTTCATTGATTTTTATGTGCTGGAAATTATTTTTTAATATATTAAAGTTAGTTTAATATATTATATATATAAATATATATTTAATATATTATATGGTTTTTTAAAAATCATATATATATATATATATATATATATATATTAATTAAATTCCAAATCTTAATATTATTAAATTCCACACATTTTAAAAAAAACCCATAAGTCAACTTTTGAATGGTTATACGTTGGCATGTTATTTTGGTTATACGTTGGCATGTTATTTTATTATGGTATGGCAACGTAATAATGATGGAATACATATATATTATGGTTTGATATCACGGTGGGTCCCATATATATATTCGAACGGTGGAGATCTATCCAAAGTTTGGACAGTGCAAACCATAGTTCGGGAGGCTATATTAATATGTGCATTGGAATGATGTTATTTATCATGGTGGAGGTGCCATGAGTTATGCATATATTAAAGTCCATGTTATAAGGTTTTGTTGGCGCGAAATCAAAGGTTTCAAAGTATATAAAATACACATTGCAAAATATGGTAAGGAGGGGGTCGAGGTTGGGTTTGAACCCGTGACCTAACCCCCTAAGACTACGCTCCACCACTATTGAGTCACGCTCTTGTCCTTTGAAAATGTATTGCGCAGAGGTTATACTTAAATGTTATTGCGATTTCCAATGGAGGAGCGGGAGGGTCCAGCCCTCCTCCGCAGTTGACCTCACGATATGACCTTGGTTGAGCGCCCATTTAAGTGCGGATTAGTGCGCACTTAATGCAAAGTTAAGCACAATGAAAACCTTAATTAATCCGCAGTCAAGTTGGCAGATTTTTAGTAGATTCCCCAAATTTAGTGGATCTTCCAGATTTGGTGGAGCTAACTGGCAGTTTTCTAGATTTAGAGGCAGAATCTAGGGAAAACTTTAATGAGGCCTATCTTGGCCAATTTTAGAACAATTTTTTTTATCAAGGATAGTCATTCTTAGCATATTGGCATGCTATGAATCCATTGGAACAGCTTGTAGAGGCAATGGAGCTAATATACAGGGGTTTGTGGTCACTTGAATAATTTTGAAGCTTAGGGCCACTAGGAGGGAAGACTATGCCCAGGTCAGGTAAAGGCCGTTTTTAGTGAATGAATAGTCAATTTTTGATGTATTTGATGCTCTGAACACATAGGTACAATTTATAGAGGTGTTGGATCACATATGAAGGCTCTTTTGTCACTTTGGAGATTAAACAAGCCCATAGCCACTGTGATTGGAGGTCAAGCCTAGAGGAGTTGGTAACCAAATTCAAAGATTGGATAGTCATTTTTGGGGTATTTGAGTGTTCTGAAGCCAATGGAACAATAAAAAAAAACCATTGTAGTAGTAATTGTTCTTGTAATCAAACATTTTACTTATAATCCCAAGAGGGCCTAGCTAGTTAAAGCAGGTTCATGGAGATGTAGCCCAGGAGGGGTGAACTCCATCATCATCAACTGTGTTATGTGATTGCTGTGAGTTATTTTACTACATATCATTTTTTGTATATGAGTTTTAAGAAGCTAATTAACTCATAATTTGATCATAAAATACACATGAAACTACACACATAAACCCCTTCACAAATGGTTAATTGAGTCGATCCTTAAACACATTTTTTTATACTGATGAGGGAGCTTGCATAGAAATAACGAGTTTTTCCATATTCAAATCAAGTTAGTATCAGAGAAAAATTTTAGCTCATTTTAGCCAAGGTTAGCTAATTCTTCTATAGCTATTGGTTTTTGAATTTGTGCAAGAAGAGTTTAACAGTTTGCCAAGTTTATGTGTGAATGAGAAGATAAAAATTGAGAATTAAAATCTCAAATCACATCAAAGAAAATTTGTATGCATTGCATGTGTGATGGTAGCTTCATTAAGAAATGTTTCAAGTAAATATTCCTTACAAAAACTCTTTGATAAAGAGTTGTTGCAGAAACTCTACATCATGATTGATAGGGTGTGAGAGAAGTATGAAGATAATAACATTAAACTTCAAGAGCAGTTGATTGCCATGAAGGAGGAGAAGAAATAACTTCTTGAAAGGATTCACATGATGGAGAATCAACTCCATGATGCGAAGGAAGCCTTAGCCATGTATGAGCTTGATAAAGAGGTATGCAACTCAAGTTTATCTTCAATTTCCTCTCAAAATGAATGTGTAGGTGCTTTTAAAAAACACACTGGAGAAATAGGGTGCAAATTATTAATCAAGATGGGCTATGAAGGTAAATTATTAGACAAACATGCAAAAGGTATAGTTGAGCCAATTGTTGTTGAGGAAAGGCCTAAGTATTTGGGTCTTAGTTATGCACAAGGTGACGGAGAAAGCTCTAAAGCCAAGGAGGCACATGAAGGTGTTCTAAGACTGAATTTCATTTCATGTTCATTACCTCAAGCTTGTGAAGATTGCGTTCATGAGGAATGAAAAATTTTTACACTCACTTTTCAAGAAGGTGCTCATAAGCATGCAGATAATGAGAATGGTGAACACGAGGATGTTGAAATATCTATAGTATTTGAATGAATTATTGGTATTCTAAAAAGAGCCACTACCTCATAAAATTCACCTCCTCAAGAAGACGACAAAGGCGAATGTTCAAGGTATAAATATGATTTTAATCAAGTTGCTTTTGATTATGATAGACATGGAAAATTCTCACTTAGGATTTGGAGAAAAGTTGCATGTTCCTTTTGTGGTTTGGATAACCATAATGTTTCAAGGTGTTGGAAGAAGATAGCCATGCATAGGAAACTTTCAAAGCAAAGGAGGCAGAAAGCCAAAGACAAAGCATACTATGTTGAAAAGAAGAGGCAATTGTTTTGCACTGATTTCCATTAGCAAGGTCATCTTGTAGATAAGTGTTGGACTTTGTATCCAAAAAGTCATCCACGACATTTGAAGAAGGTGGAGAAAGAGAATAAAAATAATGGAAAAGAATATTCCATAATTGATTTGGGTCATGATGATTTGCATGATGATGATATGTAGCTAAAAGAACCACCATTGAAATTGTTTGATAAGATATGGTTAGATTTATTATCCAATTAAGAATTTGCATGTCTTTTGATGTTGATGCATTTCTTTCCCAATGGAATGCATGTTGCATGTTTATGCCAAGAAGGTGTTTGAAAGTGGAGTATGTGACTCACTTTATTGCAACAAAATTTGTTCATTTAAGCTTTGAGTACATGTACATATGAATGGGGTTCATGTACTTATGATTGTACTTGTGAGAGAGTTGAAGAATTGTATACATGCATGAGAGTTTGTGTGTATGAATAGTGGAATTTTGATGGTTTCATTGTGCTTGAACATGCATGAGTAATTGATTTGTGTTGGTCGATTTTAACATGCATGTTGTCAACTTGAGAGTGTTGATCATTTGCACATGCTTGAGTATCGACATGTGTTGGTTGATTGTGTGTTGCATGCATGTCATATCGACTTGGAAGAAGTTGATTAGGTCTCCAAAGATGAAAAAGGGAGATGTTGACGAAGTGTTTCATGAGATGTGAAATTATTTTTGTTTTGATTAAAGAATCGTCAAATCATTTACACATGCTTATGCTTGACTTGAGAGTTAGTTGTTTGAAGAGGCATGTTTTTGTAGACTTGTGTTTGGTTGATGAATTTTGACACCAATATGTGAGAGTACATGGTGAAGTTCTTGCATGATGTGTTTTTTGTGACAAGATGTCAAAGAGAAAATTTTGTAGCCATTGTAGACCATGTTATGTGTTGACGCCAAGAAGAGAAGGATATGGCGAATGCATTCTTCCAGATGTGGAATTTGGAACCGTGGAGGTAAAATAATGATCATTTATTTTCTTATTTTTACTGATGCTGGAGGCTACTTGTTTTAGTTCACTCATTGTGCAAAGAAGGAACATGATTCTCAGTGGGAAGGCACTGAGGAATCAATTTGGTACAACAAAAGTGTTATATCAGCAAGCAACCAACAAGTGTTGGTTTGGGTCAACAGCAAAAGGAGAACAATGGTTGAAGAGCCAAGCCATTTGCAAGGCAAGGCAAGGCATCTCAGTGACCAAGTGGTTTTTAGGGTGAAATTACCAAGTAGAATCAAGATGATAGAACTTGGGAAACATAAGTGTTAAACACTCACGAGATAACCAACTTCTGGAGGTCCAAAAGCATGTCAGTGGGAAGGAGTGATCAACATCTGGATTAGGGGAAAAAATTAGCTCAAAAATGAAAGTGCTCATAATTGTACCAAACCAGATTGAAAGTGACCGACCTGTCACAAGGAATCCAATGCAGCCCATTATGTTGAAAAACGAGATCGGATGAAGGAGTTATGGTATGTTGATCACCGTTCATAACAGGAAAATTAAAAAAAATATATTGCAGAACAGGGATAACTAATGAAATGATAGTCCAGTCAGCATGCAGAGAATCTTCTTTAGTTTTTGTCTAATGGGATTGTGACAAGTGTCATTGCAGGATTCGCCAGTTTGGTTTGTGAAGGTAAAAATTTTCCCAATGTCCTCCAAGGTTGAATGTGGGTTCATTAATTTTTATGTGCTGGAAATTAATTTTTAATATATTAAGGTTGGTTTCATATATTATATATATAAATATATATTTAATATATTATATGGTTTTTTAAAAATCATATTTTATATTATATATATATATTAGATTCGAAATATCAATATTATTAAAATCCACAACACCCCAGTTGCAAGATGAACTCTAGGGTTTTCAATAACGTCTCTCTTCCCTTCGCTGCCGTCAAGCTCCAACTCGGCCATGAGGCCCATGGCAGTCAAAGACCAGACGCACCACAGACTCTTCACGAGGCTTACCATGAGGGCTATAGTCTTGGAGATCTGGTTAAGGAGGTAGGTGTTTGACCCATAGAACGCATTGCATTGTCGGTCGCAGACAAAGCAGCGGTTCTCCACAATCTGCAGGTCGGTGGAGAAGATTGGATCAGGATGTGACACAAAAGAAATCCTGCACGCTGTTTAATAGAAATAATAGAACTGACTATTCTGGTCTGCGCATGAATTTCAATAGCTCATTGTCCCATTGCGTGACCCCAAGGTTTTGGTTCCAAGGCGACCATCTCACAAGGGAAAGGAGAAATGCATAGAGGAAGTTTGGTAGTAGCGAGCCTTCGAGCTCGCTTTCACTTTGGCCTCTCTTCTGTTCTTCGACAACCAGAGCAGCCTCGCATCTTCTATCCCCCTCTTTTCGCATTCGCATCACTTCTTCTATCTAGCAAAACCATGCTTCTCTAGGTTCATTCCATGTATCTCTGTGAAATACCTCTCACATGCCCTCGAATTCCTTCTCGCCTCTCAACGACTTCTCTATAGGGGTAAGAAACTTGAGGACCCCTTCCACTCTCATTTTATAATATTTAAAAATATGCCTTGGTATTTTTATCCATTCGTCTGCGAGGAGGGGCAGTCGGGCAGCCATCTTCCGCTCAAGCTTTCTCTTACAAGGATGTTGTCCGTGCACAGCCTCCCAAGAAAGCTACTCAACCCTCGGAGGCTCCCAAGCCTCATTTGGTTGATAAATAGGAGGATGTGCCCTCTATGGAAATCTCCCACCCGGAACTTGAAAACCAGTATCAAATGTATGCAAAATCGGCCATTATTTTCCGAATCAATGGATTATGGCCTCACACAGCAGATCTCTACCAATGGATTCATTCCACTTGCACCAACAACATCAAGGTTATTTTCTACTTGAAGGGCTTCTTTATAGTTTTGTTTGCTTTCAATGAGGACTATCAAAAAGCCTTAACTGGTGATCCATGGTTTTGGGGAAAAGCAAGGCTATTCCTCACCCCCTGGTTCCCAGACTTCGAACCTTCCATGGCAGTCATTACCAAGCTTCCCATTTGGGTCAGGCTTCCAAATTTACCTGCTCATTTATGACACTTTTCTGTCTTCCAAGGAATTGGAAACTCTCTGGGTCGTTTTCTGGCAACGGATCCCTCTAAGGGGGAGAAGGGCATATACACCAATGGCAAAATTTGTGCTGAAATTGACATAAGTAAAGGTCTGCCCGATCAAATCAATCTCAAATTTGGTGACTTCCTCTGTATTCTCGCAGCACTATTTTTTGGTCATCTAACCTATTATCATTAGATGGACCCAAGTACACCATGTAAGACCAATTTTACCCTAAGTAAAATTGCTTTCACTATGTAAAATAACTTAATAAACCACATTTATTAGGTTGTTTATGGTCAAAACAGGAAACCCCAAAAGGAAATATTAAACAAACCCATTTTGTTTAATTTTCCTCATGGAATAATTAATTAAACCATAATTTAATTATTATTCCCAATCATGTTTAACCCAAAAACAAAGAAATTAATTAGATAAACCTTCATTTATCTTATTATTTTCTAGGAATAATTATTTAAATCTTATTTAGATAATATTCCTTGTTAAATATGACCAAATAACCCACAAATAATTAAATAAATCATCATTTATTTAATTATCTTTCAACCACTTCCTTAAATAATTAAATAAATCATTATTTATTTGATTATCTTCTAACCGCTTCCTTAAAAAGATAAATAAATCATTTATTTATTTATTTTTAACAAATTAAGTGATTTGACCCAAGTCAAATACCTTTTCCCTCCAACAAATATAATAAAATATTCCATAAAAAGTGGATCTAGATCTGGTTAACCCATGCACCAAGATCTAGAATGACCCAATATTTTGTTATAAATAGGAAGGTTTTTCCTACCATTCTTCACCTTTTGTTGCCTATTAGATCACTCTGGATCTATACACTTGGTCCCATTTTTCCATCATTTGTTGTGTGAGCTCCCATTGAGCTCTATTCTTTGCATTGGGTTTTCTACACCAACAAGAGAGAGAAATCTTAGATCTAAAGTGCTGAGGACTTCCAAGAACCCATCCCACTGAGGAGAATTGGATACGCCTTCTTGTTTTCCTCCCAGGTGCCCAATTAATACAAAGATTCTTTCAAAAAAAATTCATGTCTTGTCTATTGGTATATGGAGCAAACCCTTGTTTTTACCGCTTAATGTCTTTCCATGCATAGATCTGGTTTTCTGCAGCTCTTTTCTTGTTCAACTAACCGCAGATCTGAAGATATTGGCAGCCACTTTTGTTGTTAGGGCTATTAGTTATGCGTAGCTAAAGTGGTCCTTTTTCGTACACTTCGACAAAGGATTCATACTAACAAATGACGACTCCACACGGGTTTTAAATTATGACTCCGCTGTCATATTTATTTATTTTTGACAAATCAAGGATTTGACCTGGTCAATACCTTTTCCTCCAACAAATATAATAAAATATTCCATAAAAGGTGGATCTAGATCTCGTTAACCCATGCACCAAGATCTAGGATGACCCAATATTTTGTTATAAATAGGAGGGTTTTTCCCATCATTCTTCACCTTTTGTTGCCTATTAGATCACTCTGGATCTATACACTTGGTCCCATTTTCTCATCATTTGCTGTGTGAGCTCGCATTGAGCTCTATTCTTTGCATTGGGTTTTCTACACCAATAAGAGAGGGAAAGCTTAGATCTGAAGTGCTAAGGACTTCCAAGAACCCATCCCACTGAGGAGAATTGGATACGCCTTCTTGTTTTCTCTCCTGTGTGCCCTATTAATACAAAAAAATTCTTTCAAAATCGTTCTTGTCTTGTCTATTGGATGTATGGAGCAAAACCTTATTTTTACCGCTTAATGTCTCTATATGCATAGATCTGGTTTTTTGCAGCACTTGTCTTGATCAACTAACTGCAGATCTGAAGATATTGGCAGCCATATTTGATGTTAGGGCTATAAGTTATGCGTAGCTAAAGTGGTCTTTTTTCGTACACTTCGACAAAAGATTCATACTAACAACTGGCGACTCCACACGGTTTTTCAATTACGACCGCTGTCGTTTTTCATATTCCTGCATATCCAGCTACTTCAGACCCTAGGGTTTCTTTTCAGCTTTTTTTTTTCCTATTTTTATGTTGTTTTTCTCACATAAAACCCTAAAACATTCAAATTTTTAACTTCCGTGTGTTTCTGGCCCTATTGCGCAGGTAAGCGACACCAGCCGCAACTGAGACGACAACTTTTCTGAAAATCTTCCACCGAGACAACCGGAACGGGGGGTCGCACTTTTTGGCCCATAACCTGCGACCTAGACCTCCAAGTCGCACTTTTCAGTCTCTTTTCTACGACCTGCACTGAAAACAGGTCAGAACCTGCGACCTGCCACTTTTTCAGCTGTTTTTCTGCACTTTTTCTGGGTTTTTCTGAAGCTTCTGTCAGGGTTTTCTAGCCTCTGTCTCAGCCCGTTTCGACCTGTTCCTGATATTTTTTGCTCATCTAAGTGGGAACCTAGCCCCCGTAGGGCTTCAGTACCCTCCACTTTTGGTGGAAGAGTTTTAGCTGCTTCAAGTGTCTGATTTTTCAGAGTTTCAGCCTCCCCTTTTCCCGATCTGTTACCTCCTTTTCAGATCCCTTTTAATCAGCTCTTCTACCTCTCAAATCGCCTCCTGAAGATTTTTGTGGATCTACTTTTAGGGCCCCCTCCTTGTCCCTTCTGCTTTTTGCTGATTTCCTCCCTTTTTCCAGCCACCTTGCCTCTGCCTCTTGGCTGTGATCTGCACCTCTTTTCAGTAGCTTTATCCTTTAGATCCCTGTCCCTTTTGACCCTAGATATATTGGCCTCTTTTTAAGTGTGTTTTGACTAGATTTTTTCCCCTTTTTTTAGACTAGTTTTGAGGGACCCACCTTCTTGGGTTAGATAGATGCAATAGTAGCTGTTAATTTTCTGTTATTTCAACATTATATACTGTTCTCTGCAGATTTATTTTCAGTTACGCAACACACTTTTTTCTTGCTCTCAAAACGAAAAGGGTTTTAAAAATTAAAATTAACGCACACCACACACTAACCCTAAGTGAAGAAGCGCCTGGTTAACACTGCCTGGAAAAGACTCTAAAATCAATTGTCACTGCACATTTTCTGCCCTTGACCTCACTTGATTCTGTCCCTTTTTGCCCTTGTCGGTTTCCTTCTTCCCGTCATCATTGCGCCCCCAAGGCGCCTTTCCCGGAGACTTCTTGGCCTTCACCCTCAGTTTCCGGTCGATCGACCTGCTCCGTCCCGCCTTCGTCGAGCCAGTCCTCCTCCGAGTCCGCACTCCAACTCCTCTTCTGATTCATTGGGTTCTCCCTCTCCTCCTGGTTCTCCCCCTGCCACCTTCACTATGTCTGGTCTAGGGCCTAACGTTAGCGGTGCTCCAGGCCTTAATGCCGGAACCACTACTAGCGGAACCGCCACAGGAACTACCTCGGCCATACCCTTGTTGCCGTACATTGCAGGCCTCAGCCTCCCCGATTTCAATCAGTTGATCAATGACCCTATCCGCCACGATGTTGGTTGGCCCGCTATGCCAACCAAGCTCCCCTCCGACATCCCTAAGTTCGAAGGCCTTGCTGGAGAAGATCCAACCAATCATGTCAAGTCTTTTCCATGAGTGTTCCTCATTCACCTTGTGCTCCATGTCAGTCTTCGTTTGTTCCAGCACCAGCTTATAATGAAGCTTCTAAATGGTATGTTGACCAAGCCACCTCTTCCCATACCACCTTTGCGACCATTGCCCAAGCCTTTTTATCTTACTTCCAGCTCCCTCTCCGATATGATACCGGCACGGAGCTCTTTGTAGAGCTATAAAAAGGGTCTCTTTCACCTCTAATTACCTCACATTAATATGTCAATCCGGGAGCGTTTTGTTATTCCAAAGAGTGTCTCAGTCTGAGGCTATCACTTGTCAGAGTAATGCTAGTAGTACAGTGTTTAATAAATACAAGAGTAAACGGATTCTTGTCTGTAACTAAATTACTTCAAAAGAATAAATCACACATTCAGAAAACTAGGCAGCTTATCAGTTAAGGGTTCGGCAGCGATAACCCATCCCTTGGGAAACTGATGGAAAGGAAATTAGAGCATAGACCACGGATCTGGGAGCTAGACAGTGAATGCCAAAGCTCACTACAGCCTTAGATCGTCTTTCACACCAAAACAACAAATGCGAGTAAATGGAACAGCAAATAAAGAATTGAACAACTCTGGAATGGAACGGTAATTCTAAAATAGAACAGCAATCGAACAACTAAGTCTCGAGAGTCGTAACCAAACTTACTCTATTAACCCAAATGCACTCTTCGCAATCAAATAACAATCTTTCACTTTTAAGGCAAATTAAGCAGAACACACTAATGGAACAACAATAACTATTGATAAATTATGAACAGCACTAGTAAATCATATACGCACACAACACGCTGAAATAGTAATCTGATCAATCTTAATTAACAGGGATACGACTGTGCTTCCAAATAAAACAGCATTATCTCTGAATCCAACAATCATGAAGAACACAACTTCAAATGAATCTATGACACGAATGTTCAATATAAAAGCTCTGTAACAGAACAGTAAGAATATTCGGTTAAGACTAATAACATGCAATTAACTCTGAAAGGATCAATAACATAATGCAGAGTCAATACACAATTCTATCTGTAAAAACCTTAATGATTTAATCTTAACAGAGCATGTAATAGCAACTTATAAAGCATATCAGATTACCAAATAACAACGATAAACAAACCACGCAGAAATCAAATCGTAGTGATACAAAAGCAAGTGTCCTCCGGGGCCGGGCCCTTAGCCTCCAAGGATACACCGCCTTAAGTTAATCCAGACGCAGAAATGAGATAATCACCAAGCTTATATTAATGCATAAGACAAAAGTACAATGAACCAGTTCTCAACGAGACTCGATGATCAAAGTTGATTTTTAACAGAAAATTACATAAGAAGTATATCCTAGCTAACAGTGTTGTCCCTTTATATAAAGGTGACGGTGGAGATGTCCAAGTAACAAGATAAATAAAGCAGCGATCCCTCAGGATAAAAGATCCATCAGGATTCGCCAAACTGTTAATCCTTCCTCTTTTCTTTTCTTCTCCGCCGAGCTGGTGTCTTCTCCTCCTTTTTCGGGCCGATTTGCTTTGATCTGCTTAGCCTTGTTTGCATTCGGTTCCCCTTCAAAGGGACAGCAGTTATCTCGTCTTTGTCCTTTCCTTTGGAACGGCAACTCCTCGTTTTCACCTTTTCCTACACAGAAAAATAACAATCATCAGCGGTTAAGTCTTGCATATCAACTCTCACATGTTTTGTTATAATTCTTTATTATTTTCCAAATTCATGATGCAAAAAGGTTTACAAATTCTACTAAAAAGCCACTGAAATGATCATCAAAAGCATACCTTTTTAGTACTCCACACACCCCCCTGCTTACCTTGTTTCATTTCCTCATGAAAACATTGTAGTTGACATGCAAGGCAGTGAGAGAGTATGCTGGAGAAGGAGTCTCATGCGGAGGCCTACAGCCATGATGAGTGATTAGATAGTCAAAGAACTGACCTGTTTGCCCCTCAGGCATCTCATACAGTGCCTGGTATCCGGGTGCAGGGTGCCAAATAATTGTAGTGCGAAATCTATATCCTAACCAAGATGGCCCTGCTTTCAAAATGCTCTCGCCATAGAGGTTCAAACGGTTGGCAGCTAATTCAAAATTCTCATACTTAAATGGTTCCCTGAGCTGGATGTTTGGATTAGAGATTCGGTACCGAAATTTGGCTGCATCAATGGCGAGGTCTTTGATGGAAAGAAAATATTCTAAACTCTGTCGAATGAGTGCCTCATGCATGGGTCCTAACGTTTCCATGACACCCGGAGTCCTTATGAGGTTTCTATGAGCTTTCCACAACTGCACTGGGTTCCTAGGCTCAGCCCTTACCCGTAAATCTAGGCCATTTTCCTGACTCTGGAAAGTATCATAGGCTTTGAGCCACTTAATATGATTAACCCCGAATGAAATGAATGCTTGTAATTGGATGTCTCCAACAAAAGGGCCAGGGTTCAACTCAGTCTCCTGATCTAGCACAAGGTCATGCAAATAAAGTTCACACAGCAATCTCTGGACCTTCACTCCATAATGTTTACAGCAGTTTATAAAATCATTGACAGTGTTGATTTGTATAGGGGCGCCTGCTTTAACAGCTTTTATTTTTAATTGTAAATACCATTCTAATAAAAATAGAGCATAGTTTTTAGCAGGGGCCCTACATGCTAAAACGTCATTGTATAAAGAACACAAGGTATTCATCTGCTTGATAACAGTATCTAGTCTACGGGTTACCTGTGCAACTTCCTCTTGTTCCTTTCGCCACCCTTCAAAGGCCTGGCTCTTGGATTGATTGACGTCCCTTAGTTGCTGCTGTAACTCTTCATATTTTTCTCGGGGGACCGTTTGCTCTCTAAGTTGTTCGGCTTCTTGCTGGGCTTGCTTCATCATCTTATGCAAGGTTTTTGTCTTCGGATCTTTTTTCCATAGGTCAGTGGAGGCCGGGAGTTTTACCTGAACTTTCTTATTATGCTGTTTGGAGTTCAGAACCCTTATTACCCCTAAGGGTGGTGCCTCTGTCTGGATTTTCTTGTCACTGGTCCTTATATCATCCCTTTCTATTTTAACGCGAATATCAGTCTGTTGCTGTTCCTCAACATCATTTGGAACGACAGCTGGATTTTCAGTAGGGTTTTGAACAGCAGGGCGATTGTTGGCCCTCTTTTTCTTCCCTCCGGTCTTTCTTACCCTCTGGTTTGCTTTCAGAATTCTAATTTGCTGTCTGAGCTGGGTTATTGTATTCAATAATTTCTGCCGTTCCATTCGCAATTTCTTAATTTCCAGCGTTTCATTAGAAGGAACAGCAGGTTGTCTGCTGCGGTTTGGACCATGACTAGTTTCTGGATCTTTCTCTTGGGGTGCTTCCTCGCTGTTCTGCTCTGGCTGTTCTGGGGTAGGAACCTTGACTGGTTCTGTCCCTTCCTGGGCAACTGCTTTTTCTGCTCCTACTCCCTCTGGAATTTCCTCTGGTGTCTTGGGAACAGATTGTTCCCGTTCAGTATCTCTTATCCCCTCTTCATCATGAACAGGCAGATTTCCTTTTTCTGCCTCTACTGCATGTGATTTTTCAGATGCGTTTTCTTCTTGGGGTTTGTCGTGGAGGTCTGCTGGACTAGAAGGTTGGCCATACTTACCCATATTGGCCAAGACTGCAGCCAATTCATCTTCTCCCATTGGGTCTTGTAATGGGTTACCTTCCTGCTGTCCCATTTCCCCCTCCTGTCTGGATTGTTCAGCTTCTGCCTCTGTTTCCTCTTCGGATTGCTCGTCCTCAATTACCACTGGTTGGCTGGTGCTCTCCTGGAGCTTTTCCAGCCTTCCTTGCATCCGAGCTAACCGGGCTGATTTTCTGGGCTTCTCTAGGCTTCCTCGCATCCTAGGTAACCGGGCTGTTTTTCTGGGCTTCTCTAGCCTTCCTCGCATCCGAGCTAATCGGGCTGATTTTCTGGGCTCCTCTGGCTGTTCGGGTGGATCGATGGCATGCTTGCGTTTTGCCGATTCCTGGTGTATCTCTGGTCGTTCTGATGTTCTTGTAGAATGTTTACGTTTTGGGGATGGTGCTGTCAACCCCCCATTAATCATTTCAATCAGCTCTTCCCAGCTGCTCTGCTGCTGGGTGAGACCATGACTAACTACTAATCGTATTAACCCATGGTGACTGACGACTGACTCTACATGCTGTGCCTTTTTTATGCTTCGTGCAGCATCATGCAGTAATGAATTCAGAAGTGCAGGTAGATTTACAGAGCATTTCTGCTTTAAAACAACTAAGAGTTTAAGATGTCGTGGTCTTACCACGTCTTTCCTCCCTTCGCAGGTGATGTAGCTCTACACTGTTCTTGCTAATTCCGTCCAGGGTTCTCCTAGCGTTGCTGGCAGAATGCCCTTCCCCTTAATTGTCAAGCTCTGACCTTCGTCCTGGAAAATTTCCATGATCTTCTGTAATCTTTCCTTCTTTAATGTCCATACTGGTCCGGTGGCTGGTAGTCCCAAAACTTCTGCAATTATATCATCGGTGACCGCTATCCGCTTCCCCCTTACTGTGGAGTGATCATCCTGCAGGTTCTGCAAAAATTCCATCGCTACTGTTTCATCAGACTCCTGCAGGCGACTGAGATAATTCAACCATCCTGCTCTTTCCAGGATCTCTCGGGCAGCAGCGGAGATTGTCAACTTCTAAGGTTCGCTTCGAATTGCCCTTCCTCCCATGGTTTCACTGTGGATTCTCAATGGAACAGCAACTACTTGTGCTGTTTGAAACACAGAGAGGGTGATAGTCGCAAGATTTCGAAAAAAACACAGAGTATGCAAAAATGCAACGGAAATGGATTATGAACAGCAACTTGTGTAAAAATAGAAATGCCATGCCGTTAAACCATGCCATACCGTCGTACACTATCTTTCCCGAATGGTGAGCTGACACGTAATTCAGGGAATAATGAGGTTAACCTCCCCCCCCGCAATGTGATAGGCTGTCCCAGCCGGCAAATAAAGGAGCAGCACCCGATCTGCAACCGAGTCAGAAAGGAACAACATATGGAATTATGCCATGTTTAGAAGGACAACGAATTACCGAAATCGAGGCGGAGAGTTGATCGCGTATTACATAAGAGGCTACTGTGTTATGATATGAGGCTGGTGGGTAGGACATCTGTCGTACTTGCCAAATCTCAAGTGGTCATGGTCACTTCCTTTGCCATGATTGGTGATGATAAATGTTCATGC